>OMLB01018412.1:38481-86573 GCA_900302555.1 Myripristis jacobus | reverse complement strand
ACACCACACACACACACACACACACACACAGACACGATCACAAGGGGGGAACTGAAAGACAAATCAAAAGAAAGAAGGACAGCATGTTTCTCCCCAAATCCCCAAAACCGTGCCCTTTCCCCCATGTAGCTGAAGGTCGTGCTGCAATATAACCAGAATTTCTTTGATGCTTGCCAAAATATCATTAAAAACTCATCCAATAAGATGATATTAAAACAAGTCTAATTAAACATGTCAGTGCGTCTGGACAGAGAGAGAGAGAGCGAGAGAGGGAGAGAGAGAGAGAGAGAGAGAGAGAAACAGGAGACAAAAAAGGCTCCAAATCCTCATTTTGAGAGACTGTCCGAGTGCTTTGAACCCCTTTCTTTTTGGACACGTGGAGCGTTTCACTAGCTGACACAGTCTTTAATCTAAAGTGAACAAGGGACAAACAGCAAAATGTCTTACGCAGGCAGTTTTCGGGTTTGTTTGTAATTTACCTTAAAATTGAGCAGGCCCACAGCGGTTTCCACGAAGGTGACCAGGCGAATGGGCTCTGTCAGCGCCCATCCTTTCAAGTGGTGCTGAAACCTGTCAACAAACTAAACACAGAGGGACAATCACATGCACAACTCATTAACTATAGTCGCTGTTCATCTGAATATATAAAAAAAAAAACCCTCCAAACAATCACAATAAATTCATTTGTTCTCAGTACCCCCCACTACAGATACCCAAACACCGCTCAAATACTCCTGTGGCACTGTAGTTCATATATACTCTGCTGTGTTTACATTTTGGATTATTTCTTAGTCTCATTACCAATTTGAAAACATGCAATAATGTTTTTACAATCGCCCCTGAAAGTAAACGACATATGCTGATGTATTTCTGTGTGGTCGGACACAGACGCCAAGCTTGTTGAAGTCAAAAAATGGATTATTATATCTATTCTATGGACAAAAAAATAAATATATAAATAAAATAAAAATGGGAAACTCAAAGTGAAACACTGGAACTGTTGGTGTCAGGGAGAATTTAAAACTGTGAAAGATGTTCACGATACATAAAATGACAAGAGAGAGGTTTAAATCCACTGTGGGGGGAAGACAGAGAGACAGACAAAAAGAAAATTTAACGTAGAAAAACTCACTTTTGATACAAATCTTGACACCTTTATTACCTGTATGGCTCCGATTTCACTCTTTATTCAGAAACAAATCTGTGAGTGTTCAAATAGTGGGGAGAGGGCGCAGGGAAGAGGAGCGACAAAGCAGGGGGAAATGAAATATTTTACATTATCACCAGGGTTCCCCCTTCATCTGAAGTCTTCTACTCTACCTTCTTTCAGAGACTCCGCACAACTACAGCATGCGCTCCCCCAAGAGAGCGTGCGCACATGTAAATGCACACGTGCACGCATAAGCACATGCATACGCACAATGAGAGAAAAGAAAAAAATGCCAAAAAAGGGGAGAAGAAACAAGATTTGGGATGTCTTTGAGTGTGTTTTACTCCTACATTATTCTGTTTCACGTCCCCCCTCGGTGGCAGGGAACAGGGAGATTGGAGCAACAATCAGAGTGTGATATGACACTTTGCTGTGGCCTTTATTCTGCACGGCTCCTGCTAATATGCGAGCTCACCTAAGAAGGGCTTTAAAACCAAGTTTAGTTCTTTGAAGACCAAAGCATTCCAATTTTTTCCAACAGACCAGTTCACAGCTAGCTCTGGACTGCCAGTGGGGTAGCCCAAATTCCAAAATCTATCATCTGGAAACACACAAAAGCCCCCTCCGTCAGATATTTCCTTTCAAAGCCAGTAGAAAAAAAAAGGAGAGGGGGCGAAAAGCTCAGAGTAGAAATGTCTAACTCCATGTCCCCCCTTTCTCTCCTTTTTCTCGCTCTCTCTTTCACACACCAGGAAAAAGACAGATATAAATAACCTCAGGTAAAGCACTGCTATTTTTCTAAATGAAGACCAAAATAACCCCCATGTGCGCACTCACACCACACTTGTTCTCAAACTCAAAGAGTGGGCCTCCATTGAAGGATTTCAAAAAATAGGGGCAATTTTAATCATCTCCCCATTCAATCTCAGTTGGATAAATCATATCTGAGAGATTTGCATAAATACAAACCATCAAAGACTTTTCATCTTCAAAGAGGTTTTCAAGACCCAATAGGCTTTGTACTGTAATCATCTGAGGTCACAACCCTGCAGGAGCAAGGCTGCTATGGCAACATAAAAACTAACGCTGGGGGCTTAGCATAATATCCCCCCTCCTCCCCAAACACAGAAAGGGGGATTGGGATGGGGTGGTGGGGCAGAGAGGGAGAGGGAAAAGAGGGTGTAGATAAACCTATTTCTGTGACAGAAGATACTGCAGAGATATTGGACATTGTGGGGAAACCTACCTGGCAACACACACAATTACCACCACTACATCGGGCCACGCAAATCCGAACAAGGCTGCGGCGATTGGGCTTTTTGAATTCTGCTGAGGGAAAACAAATGACAGCTCGACGCGGCGCCACCGGCTTAAAAAAAAAAAAGCCTCTATGGCCGAGGCTCTCTGATTACATGTTTATGTCCTTCTGGTGTATTCTCCAGTTCAACTATAATACACTTTAAGGGCCCGATTCACACCATACAAGAGGCACTGCGGCGCTTGATCATTGTCCCTCTGTTCTGTAGATGCACCCATTAGCCGTCAATGGCACTCAATCTGAGGACCCTTCGAGATGTTATTCACTATTAACAACAAAAAAAAAGGAAAAAAGAAAAAACAGCTCTTCTTGCTGTTCAAGGCCTCGCTACACACAAGCCCTCCGACGATTTCACCGCCCGATCATGAGAAGGGAAGGAGGGCGAGATGGAGCTAGAGAAAGGAGGCTATAGTGGGACAAGTTTCAATTAATTTTCTTCAAAAGGGGGCCAGATTAAATGTTTCCGGCCTGCTGAAGTGTTCATTTCACAGAGGGGAAGCGGAGAAAGGGATGAGGGGAGGGGACAGGAGGAGGAGGAGAGGAGGAGCGGGGCCGGGTGCGATTCTTTCGGTCCCAGTGCACACCAAATAGTGTGGTGGGCAAAGAATGCACACGGCTCCGAATCTGTGTGAGAATTGTCCTCGGACAAAGGAGGGAGTTACGCCTGTTATAGCCCAATAAGGCCTGTCAGTCACACAAGGGCTGGGGGAGAGGAGAAAGGCAGAGCTAAAGATTTCAACACAAAGGGAAACAAGTAAGTCCATCTTTTAGCAACAAATCAGTCTGGAGGTTCCAGTGCTAATATCAATAAAAAGGGAGGAAAATAAACAAGAGAGGGATTTACTGCGCTGCCTTACAAGAGTGGAGAAAATCAGACACATGCTTACAACACACAGACACGCAAACGCGCACACAGACATGCATGTGCATTGAATGAGAGGAACAGAAAGTCGGGCAGACAGACAGAGGAAAATACACGCACATGAAAGGCAGAGAAAGACAGGAACATACATAAACATGAACACACATTCTGGTAAATAAATGTCCCGTTAAGAGCTGCAGACTGACTTGGTGGCTTTCAATGGCACACGTGTGCACCTGCTCATAAACACACACACACACACACACACACACTCTGAAAGTGGGCAAAAGGCACACAATGACTAAGTCTACATCCACAGGCATCATGTCCTGAGGGGAAATGTACAAATATGAATAAGTGATTTACAGAAAAAAAGCTTTCAAATGAACTTCATGTAAAGTAGGCATTTGCCTATTGGTGTGATTGTTTTGGAGCTGTGAACATGCGAGCCAAGCTTCACAATATGCATTAAAGAATCATGGGTTTTAAAGAAAAGATAAAATAATGAATGCTGAACAAAAATAACGTTTTTGTCAAGTGAAGAAAGGAGGTGAAGGGAGAAATGGCTGAGCGAGGGGAGAGAATATGTGAACACCTGTCAGCAATTATACTTGGAAGAAAGAAAGGGCAGCAGGAAATAGACGTGTTCTAATTAAAACCACTAGTTAAAAACTTCCTGCTTCTGGCCCCAAGACCTTCTGTGAGTGTGAGTATAAGTGTGTGTGTGTGTGTGTGTGTGTGTGTGTGTGTGTGTGTGTGTGTATGTGTGCATAAGTAACACATAGAAGGAAAAAGCCAGACTGGACACCCTCCTTCCAGTCTCTTTTCTTTCTTTCACCCCCTCTCCGTCTGCCCGAGAGACATTCTCTCCACCTCTTCTCTTTCTTAATCACCCAACATTATTTTGACAATTTGCAATTTGACATCAACAAAATACTCTTTTAACAACTGAATCAACAAAATCGCCTAAATCAACCACAAAAAAATTTAAATCCATTACATTTGTCCATGTGGATATGTTTGCAAAAACAGAAAAAAAGACAAGAAGATGGAGGGAAATGAATCACAGAGTGGTTGCTATCTAAACCTGGGCCTAATCTGATATTTGTTGTTTTTGCTTTGGCAAAAAGTACTTTTGAATTTCATGCCAATAAAGCACCTTTGAATCGAACTGACAAGGGAAAACAAACACATGATCAGAAAATGAGGCAGACAGTAACCTGGTCCCTCCTGGTAACTGTCCCATATGGAGCTGATCAGAAAGGCCTGCTTTAATGATGTCACTGTCTCCTGACCTGTCGGGAGCTGACATCCGCACAGCGCCCCTTTATAGAGAGCCAGAGGGATGGCCAGACCCATACAAACATGTCTCTTAACTAGGGCACAGGCCACTTAGTGTGGACAAATTGCAAACACTCATTTATAAGGAAAAAAATATAAACAATAATGTTTGGCAATCAGTTTAGAAAAAAAAAGACTTCTTGTATTCTTAAATTATCAATAGCTTTTGCAAGGGAGGTGATCAAAGCCTGCAATATCTGACGTCAAATCTGGTATCGGATCTGGTATCAGATATCTGTCATACAGCATTGCCGTGGAAGCCCGGAAAGGAGTCTCTTTGACTTTGTAAAATGTTTGGACAACTGAAAGATATTATAATATTTAAATATGTGCATGAGCAAGTATGTAAGGCCCTTTGAGACACACTTGTGATAAAAGGCTACATGAATAAACTGGACATGACAAAGAAATGCATATGTTTCATTCATTATGCCTGTGCAGTTGAGTGTTAGTAGTTTGTTTAAATGAGGATTTTTTTTTTTTTTTACTGCAGTTACCCACACTGTTAAAAGCAGTCTCCCATTAAGTTCAGCAGTGCTAGAAGTCACCATTGTGTTGTAACAGAGAGCTATCAGGCTTCTGAAGCTAATCCGAAGAAATGTCATCTGTTTCTTGAGCTGGAGCCAAGAAAAACACTCTGCCTCTCCCTGGGTCCTGCCACAGGGATCGATTCCCACTTTTACTGGGAAATGGAAAAGTTTGTTATGATTGCTTTGAAGATTCCCGTGGTTTCCTCTTACTTCATGAGCTTGTGTAAGAGTACCACTGTGTTCCTTAAAAGACACAGGGAGGAGAAGGAAAGAAATGTCATGGGTATTTTTAGTCTTGTTTAGTTTTTGCATGTATACAGCTCCCTCGAGGAACTCGTAAGTGTGCCTCTTTTGCAGAACCACTGATAGCTCCATGTAGCCTGTTTTTTTCTTTTGAAAGACTTGGATCTCTAACAAGGACCAAGATCCATGGCCTTACCCACTGCACCTCCTGTGTGTCCTCCACTTTGGGCAGCATGACGGCAGGAGGGAGCACCTCAGCTTGCAGGATGACCTGCAGGTCATCCTCAGCAAGGCCACTGGACACTGAGTTAACCCTTACACACTTTTCTGTCCGGCCCAGGTCCAGCTCCCCCAGCATCTTAGAAATGGTTTCCCTGGCCTCCGTCTGCAGCACAAGAGCACAAGACAAAGACAACAATCATCAGACGTATTAACAGGAACTTGGTAAGATTGTACTTTGTCGTCATGGACAGAGATACTCATTCACTCAAACTGTACAAAGGTGAGAATGACTTCAAGATTAAGTTACACACGTATGATGTTGAAAGTGATCCAACATATTGTGGCAACAGATGAATACTGGAGTAGGCTACACACTGGAAAAATGCAAATAAGAACGCAAAACTGTTGTAAGAGGTTTGAAGCTGCCCGCACTGTCTTATGCATACAAAGTAAGCTGAGATACAAATCAATTCCACTCCACAAAATAAAAATGCTCATATACCGGCTGTATTGTTCAAGAAATGACACAATATTCAATTCAATTGGTAGGAGAAAGTGCCTCTAAGGAAAAAAGCCAAATATAAATGATCTAAGCCATTAAGCATGACAATGAATACAGCAATCATATTACAAACAAATAATGTGTGTGATTAAAGGGTATATCAACAGTGCATACATCTCTGAGATAGATTTTTTTTTAATGAAGATGAAAGAGGAATACCATACGATTCCTCTTCATGTAACACATGGCAAGAGAGCACAAAATGTCATGCACATAACTGCATTTTCCCATGACTGCAACACATCCATGTGTCCTACGCTGCAACAAAACTGAGCCTGCACATTCAACAGTGCTCTCTCAACGCAAGCTTTGTATGAGGACGGCAGGAAGAGAGACGAGGAGGACAGAAAATCAAAGGAAAGCCTGCAGTCCCAACGCCTATCAGTAACACAGTAGCACACGCTGCTAGATTCAAACCAGATGCTGGGCCAGAGGAACGGAGAGAAAGAGGGACAGAAATTGGGAGAGAAGTCCGGCTAGTGAGAGGAGGAGAAAGGCTCTCTGGGAGAAATGTGTTCCAAGTTAAGCGGCATGAGGAAACGGTAGCTTAAGAGTTGTCAGGTCAGATCAGAGACTGGAGTCTTTGAGTGCTTGTGTATATTTTGTGTGTGTATGTGTGTGTGTGCACATGTGTGAGTAGTAGAGATGCTCTGATTGAGACTGTCTTCTACTAACGACATTTTCTCTTGAAAGCAAAACAATGTGAAACAGTCACTAATTATTTAATATATAGTGCATTCCAGAAAGTTTTTCAAAAATGATTACTCTGAAATGTTTCAAAATTAAAATCCTGTACTGATAGGTAGCAGTGAATGTGACATGTAATACCATGCAATTACATGGTAGACAGCAACTTGATGATGCAAATGCTTTGCATTTTCTGCTTCACAACATCAGAGTGGAATAACTGAACAAGCTTCAGTGGACCAATCACTACAGTTGTGTGCATATCTGAGTGCAAGAGGGGGAAACTGTAGACAAATATAACATGGAGAGCCCATACATCACTATCTCTTGTAAAAACTAATAGTAAGGTGGAATAGAGTAGACCTTAATTCCCAAGGTCTGATGTGTGACAGCTTGCGGGGACCCCTCAAGGGTCATGGGACAGCTTTGAGACAAAACAGCCCTCACTCTGATCTCCTGGAATGCAGAACAGTACTTGATATTATGAAAACCCCTCCAATATCAATAAAATATGGTATCAAAGTACATATCAAAGATTAGCCTGGATTTAATAGGGGTCATACATGGGCTGCACTTCTGTGTGTCATCTATGTCTCCCTTTTGCTACATTGGATGAGACAAGGGGGATTGTCACACCACATGGAGTGCGCTGTGATCTTTGAGTCTTACTCAAGTTTTTGGAATAACCTCCCTCTCTCTCACAACCCATGATAGACCCATAACTGCACTGCGGTAACTTAAAACGGACGGAGCGATTTACAAAGCCATAACTCACTATTCATAAACCTGCTACATGGTGGATAAAATTCTGTCTGTCCCTCACCAGTCCAGGGGGACTAGAGAAATGGATCTATGAGAACCGCTGGTTGCCTCTAGTGTCGGGAGTCACATTCATCCCTGACCAAGCTAAATAAATAGCAGTCCAACAATGATCAAAAAGCATGGTTTATAACATTCAGAGATCAAATAAAGACAGGAGAGCGTTGAGGGTTGAGTCTCGAGCCCCAACCTCAGCCTGATATACTGCCAGCCTGCATGTATAAAATTCTTTTTATGTAACCAGACGCCCAGTCATCGGCAGGATTGTCTCCTGCACTTTTCTCCTTTTGTGACGGTACTTTTGAAACCATGACGCCAGGATGGTAGGCTGCGGAGACGGCCAGGTCACTGTGTGCTCTGCCTTTTATCTCTTTCTCTTTCTCTGCAAAGTGAGAGAGAGATATTCTGCCAGACACCTTGACTCCTATGGGCCCCGCTACTCCAAGCTTGAATAAAGCCCTTTGAAAAGGAGATATTTTACATTAATGGACAGCCGTCCAACAAGTTGCTTCAAAGCTCCCTCCCCAATCACCTGGTGTCCCATGGAGAGCTCGCCCCGACGTCAGCTCCATCTACTCTTTGATTCCCTCCATCATCCTCATCATTAGAGGCTGACACACAGGCAGGCAGGCAGGCGGGCAGGGCCGCCGAACGCATGGACGTTCGGAGGAGCTTTTCAAGTGCAGAGAGTCTGACCTTCCATGAGAGAGAGGGCATCTCCTTAACACACAGCCTGAGTCTCCCCACCCAGGTTCCTACAGAGTGCTGTGTATACGTTACGCAGCATGGCCACTGCCTTGTAGACACCACATCAGACTGGAGCATCCAAACTGATGTGGGTACACTCCACAGCAGGACCACCTTCCTCTCCAGCATCAGATCATGGATGTCCAGCCTTGCCGTCATGCAGTTTGACACAAGCAACGTCATACACCGCCTCCAGACTTAGACTCTGTGTGTAGGCTCCGACTAAACCACTCGCTCTCTTCCTTCATTCAATCTCAAATACATCCCAGTAGCCATCATATGGACTAGACAGGGATTTTTTGGCAAAAAATGATGCATAAAGTACTGTATTTTAAGGTGGAATGGGTTTAAGGCAGAGTATAATAAAAAAACAAAACAAGAGCGCAATTGAAAAATATAATAATAAACAAATATTGTCAGATTATTATTCAATGTCAGTCTTAATGCCTGTACATTTTTTTTTTACAAAAATATTTGCCACTTCCTACTCCAAACTCCTGCACACTGCAGAGATAAAAACATGTATATAGGAGAGGTGGTGTCAAACTTATAGGATGCAAACTGAATAATGGAACTGGAACTTGTGTAAAGAGGCAAGAAATTTTTCCCATGGAACAAGATGTGCCCATTAGGAGTTGAATGCGGGTCAGTCAGTCAGCCATTAGTCAGTCAAACACCACCACCTGCCTTTATACTCAGTGATCCTTGCCAATCTGGTGTTAGGCATTATCTGTGTGAGAAAAAAAAATAGTTCTGGACAGTGGAAACTTTAGTTTCAACTGCACTGAAATACCAAAGCACTTTCTTTCGTGCATATCAAGCATATCAAGGAATATGTTAAGTTTATTCAGAGCTAACAAAATGGTACTTGCTCACCTTGTTTTCAATAATGCTCACTCAACCACTGTTTGTATTATAATGTGTACATGTAACTGTGGTGGCTAATCTATGTGTGACAAAATTATTACTGGTGGCCAACAACATCTTTTGCATATTAGGAGTGTGCCCAAAAAGAGCACTCTCACCACATATTGAGTGACGCTCTGCCAATGTTTGTATCAAACGCGTTCATGAATGCAGCAGAATTTAGTTTGACAAAACATATTTTGCGGGGAAAGCATGCAAAGCAGTTTTAGATGCGAGAGTGAGGCAGCTAAATCAACTAATGGACTAATGGGCAAAAAAAAGAAAAGAGGTAGTTGATGTGATTATGGTAGGACTGTAGTAACTTCAACCACATAGTTGATGCTGCAGCTCTATGGTATTGACTATGCTACTGACAGCATTTGTTTACTTATAATACTAACATGCAACGTGCCGGTTGAGCCCTCACCCATACGCCATCAGTCTCTCCTGTACCTTTCACACCAAATCACACATTTTCACACCAAATCACACCTGGAACACACAAAAAGAAATGCACAGACTAAAACAATTTTCACTGTGATCATAGTTTTCTACCAGTTCTACAATAGTTTTCTAGCCATTATACTGTGTTATCAATGCAAATATAAGGATGACATATTGAGGTTAATATTCCACATGCAGAGGCTTTAAGTTATTGTTACGGAGTGTGTGCACTCCCACTAAGAGTAATAAAAAGTATTTTATATACAACGTTAAACCTTTTGTCAGTGATAAAGAGTACAGTGTTTTACCTCTTATTCTTAAAGTGTACATATGTGTGAGTGAGTGTGTATGGTGGTGTGTGTGTATGGTGGGTCATGACTCACAATGAGCGTAGTTGTTTTTCCTTTTTTTCCCCCTTTTGAGAGCCGGCATTTTGTATCCTGCTGAGCAACTCGCAATGCCATTTAAGCTGTAGACTAGCTCAGGTGAAGGCTGCCTGCCTGAAGTGTGGCTGCGTGTCTGTTTGTCTGTGTGTGTGTTTGTGTTTGTATGTGTGTGTGTCTAAGCACGCTCCCAGTCATCCTGGATGGGTTTTGACAAGTGACACGCGGCACTCCACAAAGCTGGCGCGGGATGAGTGACTAATGCAGGCTATGTTGATAACTGAGACGCAAGAGAGGGAGATTCAGGCCTTCACTCTGTCAGTCGGAGACACTCTGTGCGATCTGTTATCCTGTCAGGGCAGACAACAAGATAACTAGCAGGAAAGAGAAGGAGAAATTTGTAAGTCATGAAACCCGCTTGTCATAGTTGGTCAAAGCTGGCAGCTAGAAGTGGAAACATAGCTCACTTATACACACTAATTAGCCGTAGTCAGAGCTTATTGCAGCATATTTGGTTACAGCTCACAACAGACTGCATTACATGAATAAATGTATATGAAGGATTCGCTGCCAAAATGTTGTATAACCATTTTAGAAAAATAGTACCTGAAGTTTACCTTTCAGTATCTCTAAATCACAAAAGATCCATTCTAAAAAAAGATGTAACTTATTTTAATTTTTTCTCATGAATCACTTTATAACATTAAGTGTTAGATTTTCCCTCCAAAATGACTGCTATCTTATTTTCACTTTTGGCCTCCATTTCATTTCTTTTTTTTTCTTCCTTCCTTTAAATAAAATATATTTTGAAACATCGTTTCAAATAGGTAGGTCTGTTTGATTTGACTTGCCTTGCTCATTTAAACAAGCTCAAAATTGGTCGGATTCTTCGCAAGATGAGAGAAATAAAGCAGCCATTTATTTCCCCCTCATATACCCACATCTGCTGTCTCCTCATCCTTCCTTACTTTCCTTCTCCCCCTTCCCATCCTCTCTTTTCCTCCCGGAGCGACTCTTTGAGCGTTGGTTGCGCTGGGTAGCCCACGTAGCACAGAGCAGTGTGGGCTGCGGCTCTGCCAGTGAAAACACAAGAGTGTAACAGGATAATGAGAGAGGGAGAGAGGACCTCTCTGTTCTCCACGTCTCAGCGTTTTCCGATCCCTCGCTCGGCCTCAATCCTTGCCCTCAACCCTTAGCATCTGGAGCTGCTGCGTGCGTGCGTGCGTATGTTTTCAGAAGATAATCAAAGAGTGGAGAAAACCCAATCAGTTCTATTCATAATCAATAAGAGAGCGAGAGAGAGAGTAAGAAAGACAAGAGCAGTTTTCAAGGAATCCTGTCTATTCCTGAACAACGGCCGCTAATCACGGAACTGTCATCAGCTTCTTATGTGACCTGACCGCTCGCTTTCCTCTAACTCTATCCCAAAGGAGTCAAATCTGTACATGACACTTGACACTTCACACACACACAGACACACGTACACACACACAGACGTTATTCCTGAAAGTTTGGGATGGAAGGTCTTTCTGATCTGGCCAAGACAGGGTCTATTTTCTGGCTGAGCAGCCCAAATCCCCGTTTGTGATTCTTGGCAGCATTACCGGGAGTTTCTCTCAAGTCTACCAGGTCCTCTGAGAGATCGGGCACACACACATATAGACACACACACACATGCAAACACATACACTAAATACAAATGTTCAATATTCATAATTCATACACTCCCAAGCATTGATTCCCAGGAGTTCCTACTGTCAAGTGTTTAGTCATTTGAATCCACTTATATGAAGAATAGATCTTTCAATGTCCTCTGGAATAACACTGTGTGCATTCAACTGAGGTCATGTATCAGTTGGCAGTTGGCTGCATAATATATGTTAAGTTAAAAATCTCCAGTGTCAGATACAGTTCATGCATAGACCACAGCTGATATCTGGAGGATATTACTACCAGAAACAGGTAATAGGCGGTAATAATGTCATGCTCTGTGCAATGTGTGATGTATTCTTCCCTCAGTGGCTCCGCAAACTGCAGCCAGAAAGATCTTCCTCCTGACTGGTGGTTAATAGTGTTACTGGGGAGAAGGAGAAAGCAAAAAAGGAGAAAACAAGAAAGGGAAGCAGAAAGATCTCCGCGTCAGTGCGTACATGCACGTGCATTAGTGGTGAAAAATAAGTGCAATGTCACAAATTACACCTAATATATCAAGCACTACCACATAATACATTTGTGTAGCAAACAATCATGCCAGACCTCAAAGCAAAGCCAAACCAGCTATCACAGACACCTAAGCCAGCCATAAATACAGCATCACTTCTCACTTTGAAAAGGTGCTCCTGGTAAAAGGCCAAAATAATCAGTCCCTCCAGGAATTTGTGATTTTGTAATCACTGAAAGAAATGCAAATTCAACCAATCCCTGCATTTTGCAAAATTGCAGCAATTTTTCCCCACATGAAATGGTCATTTCAACAGAGTGCTTGCAATTTTGGCAAATCATCACACATTTTTTGCATAAAATGGTTGGCGTCAGCGTTAACAAATTATGTCTACCTCCAGCCTCTTATACAAGAACCAATGATGTGGCACTTCTGAGATGGAGGAGATGAAGAATAATTTAGCCGAGTTTAAATGAGTTCAAATGCAGTTTCACATGTTGGAAGAAGAAGTGGTGGAGGAGGTGCACATCATTTTGAGTAATTATTTACAATTGTTTACTCTTTATGTGACATGAATTAATTGTAGTTAGCATTAATCCAGGACATTTAATTTGCACAGGGACACAAACACTACCGAATACATACAATTAATGGCCTTTAAAAAAAAAAAAAAAGAACTACATGATGTCATAATCATGAAACAGTCAAATACACAGGTTTTATTTAGTGCTTAAAATGTTGTTAGGTTCAAAATATATTTATAAAGATTGGAAATCAAGAACAGGATTTTCTTTTGTTGTAACTTTTTTTCTGTTCAGTAATAACAAGGTACTTCAGCTGCCTCATGTCCTGCCATAACCACCATGATATATTTAACATGTTGTCGTCACATAACATAATGGGTGGCATTAATATGAACTCATTTTGAAGCATTAAGGAGTTATAGTACTTCTAAGAAAGTCAGCTTCTCTCATTAACAGGTTAACATACACAGCCAGCATGAAACAACAAGTATTTAGATACGTTTGATCATGTAGTGCTCTTTACATACTCTACCACACAAAGTAATGAAGTATTTCCAGAAGTGTCTGTGATTTCCAGTATGATTATGATTACTGCTATTGACTATACATGGAAAAATGCCATTTTTGGTATTTCTTTTGTACTATTTTAGTATCACACCCTTCCTTGACTTGTGATCTTTACCAATCCTAACAAAACAAGAACAATCAACAACTCTCAACTCGCAATTGTTGAGAAAACGAACCACAAAATAAAGCATACTTGGTGGTATTAAACATACAAAATAGTGCAAACAACAGGAGGGACTAGTTTCTGGTTTATACTATGGATCCTAAAAAAGCTACTGAAGGGTTTCTCATTGCTTATATGTCATTATTTCCATCTGTATCTGTATAATATTTCTGGTTATTTTTACATTGTGTTGTCAACAGAGAATATTTCTACTGACCTATGCTTTCTAATGAACAAACAGTGCATTCACTCATGTATTTCAAACATACAGAGCTTGCCCTGGCCCTAGTAAACACTACCTGGACCTGCAGTGGAGCAGTGACTCCTGTGATCTAATGATAGCCGACTATTTCAAAATTCAGAGGCTTATCGGGAGATGAAGAAAACAGGAAAAGAAAACAACATCGGTCCACTTTCATACTTGAGTGAGATAGGTGCTCCCTGCCGACTGGATGTACACAAGTGTGTGCGGTTGTATGTGTGTGTGCAAGTGCAGGTGTCTGTGAGTATTTGTGTGTATATGCATGTAAGTGCGTGTTTGTGTGCGTGTGTGTGTGTGTTTCTGCATGTGCACATATTTCAGTGCAGTGTCCCTGAGTATGCGTGTATATGCATGTGCGCATTTGTGTTCTACACACTGCGTGTATTTGTGTGTACTTGCGTGCACGAAGTAGTGTGTGAGAGGTGCTCCCTGCCGCGTCGGCCGCGCCACCATGCCATCTGGAGAGGAAATCGAGTGTGAAGTACAGTATAGTTTGGGACCAGGCTCCGTGGCAGCGGCTCAGCAGTTAGTTCATTAGTTCCAAACTTCCAGGGATTAGGAGAGAATCTCTGCGGCAGGGAGGCAGGGGGGAGTCAGGGAGGATGGAGGGACCCGCCGGGGGGCAGGGGGAGAGACACACACACACACGCCGGGAGGAATGCTAGACCATAGGGCACGCAGAGACAGAGAGAGAACATGAGAGAGATAAACAATCTTAACCCTGAGGACCCTGGAGAGGAGAGGGGAGCGAGAGAGCAAGACGGCGAGCAAGCAAGACAGCAAGGGAGAGAGAAAGAGAGAGGACAGGTGTAGCCGTCAGTTCCGCTCCAGGGTTTCAACCTGCCCTCCCTCCTCCTCCACCCCACTGATCATACAGATATGATGATATGTGTAAGAGTGTTAGAGCAGTCAGCCTTGTCTTCCCTCCCCTCTCTCCTCCTCCCTCTCTCCCCTCCGGGTCCACAGTGACAGTTAGCAAGCTCTCGGCGGCTCCTACCCCTCACTCCACTTGTCATCTGCTTCCCTCCTAAGCAGCCAGCATTACTGCCAAGATGGTGCACAGACATTTTAGGAGTCAGAGTGGCAAGCAATTAAAACAGGCACTCCCGGATTACTTTTTTTTTGGTGGTGAGAGGGGGGCAGAGTGCCCTTTTTAAGCAGCATACCTCTTTGTCATGAATATCCTGCCCTGTTTTAGGGTGAAGGTGATGGATAATGAAAAGAATACATTAATGAACACATAATAAGAGGGTACTTTGTGAGGGGCAGTGGCCCCATTTGGAGCCTATCCATGCATTTACCTGGTAACTAACCTCACATTTCCCCTGACTCCTTCCTCCCTTCACCAAAACAATGGTTCAGCATGGCATTTAGCAAGCTCTCTCCCTCTCTCTCCCTCTCTCCCTCTCTCTCTCTCTCCAGTGGGCACTAGGCATGCATTGCAGAGGCAGTGTACAGGCCTGGCATCGCTTGGCAAGGCGACAGGCCCACTGTGCCGTTGTCATGGTGAACATAATCGCAGCTACAGTGTATACTGTGGCAATTGTCAACACAAACAGACTCCCACCGTAAATGCTAAATCTCCCATTTATTTATAATTCAGTAGGCCCCAGAAGAGATCATGATGTCCTGTCGTAACTGGTGGGTTGGTGGTAATATTAAAATTCTCAAAAATTCTTGACAAGGCAGTTTCTAAGAATATCATAAATGCAGCCAGTGGCAAAGCCAAATTGATTTCAAAACACACAATGTAATATTTATAAAAACCTGTCTTAGTGATATTCATTGGCACCCACACACAAATACACGCACACAGAGAAAGCACTGTTTATCCAATAGGAAAAATATCACCTTAAGGCAAGGTATACACACCAACCCCCATGGATTTCCAATTGCCACAATAGAGAAAGCAGCTGAGAGTGTGGGAAGTGTAGAGAGGGTGCCGGTAGGAAAGGTGCATTTTATTATTGAGTTAATAACTCATTTTTATATTACACAGTACGACCCAACAAACAGATAATGGAACACAGTTTTTGGCATACTGTGTCAGACTCTTTTAAAGCCAACATATGGTGTCAAAAATTGACTGGATTCTGTCTTGACACCATCTATCGTGCCATGCAGTGCAGATCTTGATGTGGGAAGGGGAAAGCAATGGCATTATGAAGCAAGGAATTCTTTAAGTACAATGCTATTTTCAAGGATTTATTATAGGTATTTTGATATGCATTACTCAGGGTGACGTAAGCAGAAGAAGAAATAGCAGGCCTGTAGCTAATGTCATTTTTTCCCTCATCAGAGACCTAATGCTGTCCTTTACAGGTACAACCTGCTAGCTGGAATTAAACATAGAGAAGAGACATTCAGAAGTATTTTAATATTACGCAGATACAGAAGAAATAATATTAGGAGTTATACTGGCATATCAAAATCTGAATAAAACAGGACTTTGTAATACATACTCATATAAGTGATATGAGCAGGATGATGCAGGATACTTGGACTAAGATAGAGACATGAACCTGTCACATGCTGACAGCTCAAGAATCCAGAGGCTGAATTCCTCTCAAGCCTGAATGGCTGTTACAATGCTGCATTCCTCTCCACATCTCCTCTGTAAAACATAATAAAGACAGGAGCACTGACATCCACCAACTCTTTCGCAGGGTCACAGTTTTAGCCTGTCAGTCACACAAGCCCTCATCTTATTGTCTTTGCTTTCTACAGGAACAGCCTCCAGCCATATCAATCATCTTTATTATCATGACTTAAAAACCTTTGTTAGTTGACTTTTTACCCGGGCCCCTTCTTTATCCCACTCTCCAATCACAATTTCATGGGCAGTTCGGCAGAGCCAATGGGGAGGCGGTGTGGGCGGGACGAGAATGCTTTTAACCTGCTGCATCTGGTGCTTTCCCGCTGCTCACCCAGTGGGACATGGTCACCTTGTTTTAAAGGACCCTGATAGGGGGGCACCACTGCCTTTATACCAGCATAATAGGGTGAAATGTGCTTGTTTTAAACATCTCACTTAGGTAGTTTTCCTTTCAGTGATTAAGACCTAGCACCTGTCCGAAGGAGGGAGATGGAATTAACATCTTACAGGATCATACAGCTGTGTGTGCATTCTGCTCTGTTTGCATGCTCCTGGCTCACCCTGTTCATTTGAGGATGACTTTCATTTGTACGTTTGTACATGTGCGCTTGTATTTATTTACCTTTTTGGTGAGAGCTACCCCATCCTCACAGTCCAAGACAGCACAGTCGACATCCAGCGAGGTTAGTTTCCTCAGCTTCCGCTCGTCATTGCCAGGGCAGTACAGGACCGCCCTGCGGGGTATGTAGTGCAGCGAGGGGCCTGCAGTTTGATGGTGACCACGCCATCCTACTGCATACAGCTGCCAGGCTGCAGGCAGGAGCCAGCCGCTCTCCCTGTCAACACACATACATACATAATAAACACACACACACACACACAAATGCACACACATATATACAAGTGCATTTCTGCAAACCACACAAACACAGGCACATCCAAGTAGAGGCATGCACACACAGTCTCTCTCTCTCTCTCTCTCTCACACACACACACACACATACACACACACAACGTTTGTGAATACATTTCTTATGTTCATGCAGTATCAATATTGGGCTGTGGGCAATGAATAACTAAAAGAGGGTGTTGCTGCATTCGTCTTCAGTATCTACAGTGTTTATATTGGATGAATGTTAAGGAGCTGGACTCATATTCCTGACCATTAGTGGAGTGAGAGTCTGGAAACATTTAATTTGGAGAGTTGTGTTTGCCTTTCAGCTGGCTATTGAAGTGGACGAGAGATGCTGACCTGTGCTTTTGACACCCTTTGTGGGGAACAAACTCACCCAAACACTGAGGCACTCATATGTTAATGTTTCGTTCACAGTTTAGCATATTCAGTTGAATATCTAAGCAGGGCAGAAAGTGGAAGAGTGGGGGTGTTGGTGATAGTTGGAGCAATAACGCATGGAAAAATGAAAGTTTGAGAAAAACTGTTTAACTTTACTATTCTGACTAGAACTATTTGTGCGATCGTATCAGTATTATGTATGGTCCAAAGTAGAGGGGTTGTGATATACCGCTATTGATGATCACCGTGATATTAAAAAAAAAAAAATGACACATTGATATCATCTTAATAACACACATATGATTATATTGTGTAAATAATCCAGAGCCTGTTAAATAATTTCCATTTCTTTCCAAAGTTGCTTTTGTCTCCGAACACCACATACACACACAGGTCATAAAGGTGACTTATACATTCTAATGCTTCCAGTCAGAAAACAAAACACAATGTTCTTCACTACATCACACCTTGTCTACAGTGTCTCTGGTAAAAGCAGTGAATGTAAATGGTTATTGCCAGTAGTATGAATGGAAATTAAGTGTTACTGTTCGTACTACATGTGGGCTACTGTATATCATGATGCCTGTATATCATGATGTCTATAGTTTCCCGATGAGGGCAAATCATGAAAGCTGGTCATGATGTGAGAACATCAAATCTCCCTTCCCTGTATGCACACCCGACTGTGTCAAGTGTTCGCACTGAGGCACAAACATCAACAATTACGTAAGCACATACCAGCAAATGGGGACACACACACACACACACACATGCAGGAGCGCACATACACAGTCACACACCAATAATCACAATCATGGCACACGTCTTAATTATTTGTTCTGTCGATCTGGCTGCAGAAACAATTAGCTCTAATGAATAGCCTAAATGATTAGGATCGGATATATCTAATTACAGTGAGAAACAGCTTCTCCTGCCACCGAGTCTCGCTGGGCTTCAGCAGCCCTTGGAGGGATCTTATTTGTAGATTGTGCTCCTCTTTGCCTGAGGAGGACAAGAGAAAGAAAGGGAGGGGGGGAAATGATTCTTCTTGTTAAAAGAGGGGGCTGAATTATTCTCTTTTCTTGTCTTTTGTTCTCTAAAGTAGCTAAAGTCACTTCAATAGCCACTTAATCCTGTCAACTACGCTTCCAAATGCCCTCCAGTCTCAATCAGACCTAATCTGGACCGAGATGATGTGGCTGCAGCAAGCAATTAAAACCAATTCAGGTGGCTGTGGCCTCCAGCACTTTAGTACTTCCAGGTACACAGAGCCTCTGCTGGGCACCTAAATACTCCAGTGTTTGGATTGGGGACAGTAACATATTTCACAAAAGGTTGGAAGGAGGAATATGCAAACGGCTCTCCGCCATGTGGATTGGGGACCAGTGAAAAGGGGAGGATCTTGCCGTCACTTCAGGGACAAAAAGCTACAGGGCCCATATTGATGGGGCAGACAAAAAAAAGCAAACAGCAAAATTAGAAAGGAAAATAGTGGGTTGGAGGAGGGAGGCAGGGGCATTGAGTGGTAGGGGGCAAGAGGGGGCTGTTGAGACCCAAATGAAGTCAGTCTATTCAGTGTATACTGCTTAGGGGGGAATGTTAAAAAGCTATTCCGAGTGCCTACTTGAAAGGCAAATAAATTATAATGTAAGTGGGGTACAAGGAGATGGTGGCTGTAATTTAAGAATAGATTTCATTAAAAAAGGAGAAAAAATGAAAAGGAAAAGAGGGAATGAAGGTCCCTTGAAGTTGCCTGCAGTCATCAGAGATGTAGTGGGACAAGACCAAAATCAGCTGACACGCAAGTCAGAGGTCGGTAACAGAAACCAATATCAGCAGTTCTCTCCTTTCATTGCACCTTTCTACCTCTTCCTGCTCTCTTTTAGCTCAGCGGGAGTCTCACTTTACAGTAAACTTGTGACTAAAGTGGGCAGAGGCGGAGAAAGGAGGTCAGCTTGGCTTTGTCTTTTGTTTTGTCATCCTGGCATGTAGCTAACCACACAGGGTAAGAGAAAGGTGTTTTTGTTTTGGCTTGAGCTTCCGTGAATTAATTGTATTTCTGGAAAAGATTAGGTTTAATACAGCACATTTACCATCACTGGCTGCTTACAGTAAATAACAGTTTTTTTTTTCCTTTACAACCCCTAAAAGGCTGTTGTTTCTTACGCCAGGCTGTGTGCCCTGCATTTTCCTATGTAAGACTTTGGGCACTGAGCCAGCAAAGTAGCAGGGGCTTGATCAATAGTACTGTATGGAACAGCTGTGCAGTATCATTAACAGGATGCAGCAACTTGGCTCACTAAGCCCCATACATTTCAGGGACATGTAGGTGTTTTTTTTTATTGAAGACTAGTGTATGCACTCCATTGTGGTGCTACAGCTGGCTCTTTGAAAACTGCTGCCAATGACCTCAACAGAACCCGGTGAGGTCATGGATCAGACGGAAGAGATCATAAAAAACATTTTTTGTCTTTTTCATGAAATAGGAATATGAATCATGTGGAAGCTGTGGGACTGTGAAGCCAAACCCGTGTCTCTTAAGGCCGGTCACGTCTTTTGCACCATCATTTGCAAACAAAGCAAACATGCTGTTGGGGAAAAAGAGTGTCATGAGAGTTCAGGTTGGGTAATAAAGTGGAAGACAACTGTTGAAGGTTAAGAATAAACATGACATCATCTTCCCAGAAAGAACCACTTGTCTTAGTGTTCAGTGGCCTCGCTAGAAAGTATTAATGGGCTGTGGTGGTTTTAGTGTAATACATTCTTGCTCACAGTGCATGTCAAAGTTCATTAGGGAGTGCCAATTCTTTTCACTTCAGACAGCAATTTTCTTACTTATTTCTTATTTATAACCACATAGCCAAATTATCACAGCTATTTACCTCTTTGACACGTACTATACAAGTACTTATCAAAATACAGAGGAAATTAAAAGAGTTGAAATCAGCAAGTTTCTCTTTTGGATCCCTACTGTCATCAAAGCAGTATACAGCATTATTCCTATTTTCTCATACTGCTAAAAGCTATCCAACCTGTGAGATACGTAGTTTTTCCTGGCTTCAGTTGATAGTAATACAAAGCCAGGGTGGAAAAGGAGAGGTTTACTATGAGGCAAATAATATGCAACAATTACAAAGCAATTAAAATGGTGATATTCCATATTTATTGGAACTTTGAGGTAAAAGATCCCGCAGACATTAGCCGAACCATTTGCTTTAATTTAACACCTCATTTAATCACATAATCTGCTGGCACAATAGGCAAGCATTTAACAAAGCTTATAGGTAGCGTGTGAGTCTGTTCAACACAATAAAAAAAGTGATCTTATCTTGAAATAATTTATTAGATAATATTTGATGTAATTGACGTAATTCTCATCTGGGGTTGTTTTCAGCCAAGAAACCCAAGGAACTTAATAGGCAAAATGGCAGAACTGGTGGCTAATATTAAACAATGCAATATTCCCATAAAAACCCAGAGGAACTGCTTGTAAAGGTAGGCAGCCATAAACATTATGGGTACGTTAGCGTAGTGCTGTAACCAATGGCAATCTAGGCTCCGTCATCAAATACACACAGCATCACTTCCATATACTGCATGCAATCTGGATTCCTTTATTTACACCATTCCACATCTGGTGGACATTTTCCTGCCATTAAATCATGATATATATTTTATGCATTTAACAATCCCCAAAGCACTGTACGCACCTACGTTACCAAATTCTTTTCCTCTACTCTCTCTCTCTCTCTCTTTTTTTTTTACATGAAAGGTTATGATAACACAGGGCTGTGTGGCTGCATTAGTGGTTGTAAAGTGGTAGGACCTGGCCACAGTGACTAACTTTACTGGTCTGAGATCAGAGGTAAGTGCGTGTTAGTGGGTTTATATGGTGCTGGATGGGACTGGATCTCATTAGCAGAGAGGCAGCGGCGGGCCTAGTGGCACTGAAAGGGGGGAGGAGGACAAGGGGAGGACAGGAGGGTGGAACGTGTGGAGGGGTTGGTGAGCTGAGAGCCTTCCTGAGTTTTCATTCAGTAGTTTTCCAGTTCCAACAGCACAGTATGCTATCTCAAACTGACTAACAAAACCTGCTGTCTGATAAGTAATTTTTGTCATTGACCCAATAACACAGCACATAAAAACTTTCAAACTTATTTTCTTCTGTACGGCACCGCTCAATGCCAGCCGAGCAGCATTTTACATACAGATTTGCGTCTGTCTTCCTCCAGCACAAGAGAGCTCCATTGTCTTGGACAAAGCAGTTCACTGGCACAGAACTATCAACTGATCTTCAATCCAGCAGAATAGTCTCTGATGATCTGACACCGACTGTCTGCGCCTCTGTAGTCTGTAACTACAATAAATCCACCTTGAACCGCACATCCTTGAACTACACATCTTATCTTCACCACTCTCTCAGACAGCCATGTCACTGCTGTACACCTGTGGCATATTCTGCTCCTGTTTTCCCCAGGTTTAACCTCCTTATCTCTGAAAGCAAAGCGCCCTTTGTCATGTCATCCAGCCTGTCACACCTATATTTCTCCAGATAACAGCACATCACTTGTGTGTCAAAGTATTGGTCTCTTAAGCTGCAGTGTACTGCGGTTGCTCTTAACAATAGAAAAGCTTGGGATGTCAGTTCTTAATTAATATTCAATTGAACATACAATCTTTGCACTGTTGATCGTGGTCTGGCAGCCAATATTGTGTTATGAATAGCTTGTGGTAATTGCTTCATTATCACCAGGTGATGATCACTATTTCATGTAACTATATTGGCCTCCACCTGGCAGCATAATAGCCTAATTCAGGTGGTAACATTCATCCTACCACATGAATTAGAGTAGATAACAGAGCCCCACTCCAAAACAGACCCTGACAACAGCCTCCCTCTCAATATGTAGATTTCTACAATTATCTCCAGCATGGTGGTGCAGGCAGAAGCTGTGTCTAAAATGCACAAAATTAAAGATCTGTGTTTCTCCCCCACGATAATCAGCAGCTTTTTAATATGCAAACTACATTCCGAGGTCTGTGGTGTTTAAGGTTCCAGATTAAATTTGGCGAAAATAAATAAAGATGAATAAAGGGGAGGGAGGAAATCAATGTTGCGATGCATAAACAGACACTCCGTCCCCAGAAAGCTGTTGGAAGGTGTGAAATAAAATGGTCAAAAAGTCATCAATATTTATCTGGTTCCATGCCCACCTTCCTGTTTCACACTTCTCTTTTAGAGTGAAAAAGAAGGCTAAAACAATCCACACTGGTCTTAGGTATGTTTTTTTTTTTTTTTAACACCGCCTCAGGTCTAAAGACACAATTGGATAGCCTCGAAATGCTGAAAAATTAACCAGAGGCACCCAGGGCAGACAGTGGATGGAATCAAACACTTTTTTCCTTAATTTCTCTCTTTTTTTTGCCTTGTGCTTTTTTCACTTGCCCTCGAGCGAGCTGGAGCTCGGGCTGAGCAATCCGTTCCCCTCAGGATTAGATCAGCTGGTGGCTGCTGACCTCGCTGAGGGTTGGCCTCTCTTTTACCAGTAGGAACGGGAAAGACAATAGCACACTGGTGTTGATAACACCTTGATGATGATGACTGATGATGATAACACCTCTTAGCAATAATGAGTTTTCCAAACACAGACAACAGAAGGAACCATTGAAAGAGTCATTGCTACTCTTAAATTTCTCTGAGCAGCTGGGGCAAGCATGGTGGTCACACATTACATATACATCAACACATGTATAATAGATAAATCTGAGATCTCATGTTTAGTCATTTAATTTAGCATTCCATGTTTGATGCTGAATTGGAGAATCCATTTTTTTCAGCCCACTTCATCAGATTTTATCAACCACTCACCATTTTCCTACATCTTCTTCCCCTTTTTGCAGAGCTCATTCTGGTCACCACATCCCTCACCATCAACAATACCCCTTTCTCCTCCTCCCATCCATGTCTTCTCCCCCTCTCCAGTCTCATTAGGTTGGGTTTTATGCCTTAATCTGCACAATGAGGATGAAGTCATGGCGGTTATCTTCAGCAGCCAATGTCTGCCTACCTGTAATCCCTCTCAAAGTCCCCTGCTTTCTCCCGGCTCACAAATCTGCACACAATGCCTTTATACAAGGCCTCTGCCTTAATGCCCAGAGACGACTGCTGCCATTTCTTTTTCTCCTCATCCCTCCACACAGAACTAGTCAAATCCCGCTCCTCCTTGGAAGATGGGAGATGTCTTTATCTGGGTCTCAGTCATGGGAAAAGGCAGAATGGGAAGGACATAAGAGGTATCATTTGAAGGAGAGTTCGTTTTCCTGACTAGCAGTTCTCCCTCTATCTGTCTTTCTCAGCCTCTGACTACAAAACTTGATAGAGGACAGCATCATGCTCTGAATTAGTCATTCTGTGGATCATGCTGTATTTACAAGCCAAATTAAATTTCTGAATTAATTTGTTGGCATTCTACATTACTGTTTGAAGATTATATTTTAGATTTCGCAGTTAAACAATCAATGAATTTATCGTTAAAAATAATTCAGAGCAGAGTTTAAAGAGGTCGTACAAGTATCTCCATCTGAGGAGGGCATAAGGAGGTTAGCTTTTAACTTAGCATTTTTATTGACTCCAGCAAAACAAAATGAGCGGGCTCCCTAAGATTGTGCACTCTGCATTGGCCATTCAGGCCTTCAGAGCCCCATTGTAGTACTTTGAAGAGAATGAAAGGAAACCCCACTGGTGGAAATGCAGTGGAACAGCCCCACAACAGGCCACAACTGTTCCCTTATGCATGAAAGGCAAAGACATAAAAGACAAGATGGACTTCTGAGGTAGGGCCAAAAACAAAGGCAACAAAAGTGCTGATCACGAGGGGATGACACAACTCGTCTCGGCAGAAGGAGCAGGGAGAAAAGGGACAGGGGACAATAGCACTCCTGGCCAAATGACATGCTGAAGAATTGAAAAATCCACACAAGAAGTGTCTTCTCAATTCACTAAACCCACAAGGGCTGACTGACTGTCGGCTGGACCCTGATCAACCTGAGGGGGGTGGACTATAATCAGCCCACAGCTTCTCTCTCTTTTTGTCTGTCTCTAACTTTCTTTTCCAAATCTTTCCCTGTTCTGGCAAACAACTTGGCAAGGGCAGAGAAGGACCGGGGTGATGGCTTCAGTCCACACACACCAAACCAAAACCAAATCAAACCTAATCAAAGCATGGTGGGTTCCGCTCCCGCAGTTTCCGTTTTGATCTGTTGGCTGTTTCTGTGTCTGATCTGTTTCTCTCTGCCCCCTTAACACAATTACGCCACTGCCTAACCTCCATGGAAACAGTGAGAAGAACAAAAGCACTTTCACTCTCAATCTAAAAGCATCCCTGTTTTTAGCTTCGCAATGTAATGGTTGCTGATATTTGAGGATGCTGAGCCAATATTTCAGAAGCCAGTCTAAATAACAATGATGCTTCCTGCCAATTACCATTCCGTTGGCTTCTAGGCTGGGAATAACAGCTTCTTTTCATTTCCCATAGTTAAAAAAAAGTGTCTTGCAAAATAAATAGATGCTGTGTGTGTGTGCGCGTGTGTATGTGGCTCATGTTAAATGGATGGCCAGGCTTCATTTACAGTGCAATCATGACATTCCATGCACCCAGGATGAGAGCTTGCATGAAAAGAGGGTCTCTTCGTGAAATCTGCAGAATTTAGACTATGTCAACAAATATTAATTCACACAAATACATGCACTTATGCTCCACTATTAATTCTAAATCAATAATGATGTGCTGTGCGTATCATTACATATGTATATGAGTGTCTAAAAACATAAGCTGCATGTAATTAGGCAATACAGATTTTCATTGTAGGTATTCTGTGCATTGCAGGATAGAGCAGTGGTTTTCAAAGTGGGGCCCAGGCACCCACAGAGGTCCTTGGGATGATTCCACAGGGGTCCTCAGCAAAATGAAGAAGAGTTTGACTTCACTATAATCTAATTCACAAGAAATGGCTATGATGCAAAAAAAAAATGTGTGAGTTCCTATGTTAACATTACGATTAATCGCACCACTTTGAATCTCTCAGTTGATGATCAAGTAAGACATCTAAAGCCCTTGGATAGAGGGCAACTTCTCTCAGGAATAAAGAAACTGGAGATGCCTGTAAAGGATGGGCCACAGCTATCTGTCAGGCCAATGCTCAGGTTGCAGAACAGTGCACTCCACAGGTGAAGGCCCTCCTCCACGTTAGCCTGAGGCCGATCCCACAATTCTTCACACATACCCACGGGCCCTTTCACTGGCCATCACCCTGTCTGATTAATGGATCGATGTGGTAATTGATTAGTGAGGAGGAGGTGGAAATAAGAACACAGGTCAAACGTCAATAATGTCCCTGTGACAAAAGGTGGCAGACATAAAATGTAACAGTGATAGCCTGCAGCCAGACCTCTACCCAT
The DNA here is from genome assembly GCA_900302555.1 of Myripristis jacobus. Classification (NCBI taxonomy): domain Eukaryota; kingdom Metazoa; phylum Chordata; class Actinopteri; order Holocentriformes; family Holocentridae; genus Myripristis; species Myripristis jacobus. Next base: position 60,334 of record OMLB01018412.1, on the reverse strand, counting down.
CAAAGCCCTGGCAGGGCTAACATAAAGGCCCTGGCCCATTCTCCAGCCTGCCCTGCCCTCCCTCCCTAAGGCTCCTTTTCTCTTGGTAATGCTGTCCGTTAAAGTGACAGGAACCATTATGGGAGCTGCTTGTCGGCTCACCTTCATAAAACAAGCCGTAAAGCAGCCAATAACAGGCTTATATGGCTTCATTATGCCGGCTATGCGGGATCACAGTCCTCGGCTGAGGGGTGAGGGGTGAGGGGGTCGTGCTAGTAGTGGAGAGGTTGGCGGGACAGCATCGTTCTCGTGGGGGTTTGTTGTCCCAACGGCTGTCACCATGTCCATGTTTGGTCAGGAGAGAGGACCGCTTGACCCTTTCAGCCCTGTATTCCCAAAATCCCAAGCAGGACAAACAAAGAGGTGTGACTCCCTTGGGTGTTGCTGTGACACTGCAGTCTAATAAGGCCCATGTTAAATACAGTACACCGGCACACAGTACATCCTAATGGACTTGACACTACGGCCTGCTACACTCATCATTATGAAGGCACAAGTTGTGCAAAAAGAAAGTGTGACAAAAAACATTAGGTGGCATATTAATGTTTTGAATGTGTTTATCTTCGATATAGTCCATGGAATGTTATGTTTATAATGATAACGAAAACTGTAAGTAGGCATATGCTGAGCCTTCTAGCAAATATCGTCCACAGTCAGGCACTCACTAATGATGGTGTATCTGAACAGTGAAAGACTAGAGAGGAGGAGAGCAGGGCCAGATGGAGCTTGCATCTGGGACAGTAAACCTTTGGCCGTGGCAGGGCTGGACGTGAGAGAGATTCTCATTTATTTCATGCAAATATCTTTGGGCCGTTTCACAACCTGACAGCGGGGGCCGCAAGGTGGTCAATATCTCAGGTTGTGTCTCTAAAACATTTCCCCTGTTTTTCAGAGTCAGCCACGGGTGCCTGGCACAAGAGAACAGAAGCAGCAACGGAAGCAGCATGCAGTGGTATATGTGTGTTTGCATGCATGTGTGTGAGATCATGCCAATCTGAGGCACATATATACTGTAGTGTGTCCCTATTCTCCACAGCATTCATTGATTTAGTTCACATGGGAACTGTCTCGGTCTTTGGTTTACAGTTCCAAATTGTGTAATCAAAGATAAACATTTAATATAAAGAAACAGGGTTTGTATTTATAACCCTACATATGAAAGGAGAGGCCTTGATGCAAGTTCAAAGCTTTAACGAGAACTAAAAATAGGCTACTGATACTCAAACACTAAGCACAGAAAGCCAAATACTAAGCACAGAGAGCTTGCAGAATATCTGGTAGGCAAGCTTAGGCTATGTTCTCCAAAGTCAGTGTCCCTTTATGTGCTTATCTGTCATCTGCCCAGTCCCAGTCCCATTGAGATCAGTCACTTATCTCTTTAGCAAGGCTGTGAGGCAGCAGTACAAGCACATCACTGTGATCACTGCATTGTTAATTGTCACTTCCATCAACATTAGCACTCTCTAACATGCTAACCAGAGGGGAAAAAGGGGAGTTAACTCCACGCTCCATTCTGAGTCTGACACTTGTTCTCTGAGGGGCGGTTTTCAGAGTCAGGATTACAGTGGAGTGGAGAAAAGGAGGAGGGGGGGGCTTTTTCCAACTCTTGTCGTTGGGCCTGTTGTAACTGCAGCAGGGGGAGAGAGCAAGTAAGAGGGAGACAGGGAGGCAGGGAGGATTGATTGGTGTTTGCTTTTAAGCAGCCTCTCAACCAATGGGCAGGCAGAGAGACCAGCATGCATTGGGACTGTCTTCCCTTGACACTCTCCTGAGGGCTAGCTAATCCACCCCCCTCCTCCGCCTGCTTCACACACACACTCGTACAGAATACGTAGGCACATGATCAACATAGGCCTACTGACAAATAAACTTCACCCCCATAAGACACACAACATTGCGAGAGACTCAACGTAAAACCGGCAACAGACAGAAAAACAGACACACACACACATACACACACTACTATGTCTGTTACACTCCTCTGGCAGAAGGCCAGCAGGATTCAAACGTGTCACCACTAAACCATATGGGCACACATATCCAAGCCTAATCTAACAAACACTGCAGCACACATAGATGCGTGCGTGCACATAGACACACACGCATCCCGACTGAAAAACAGCATTGCTGTCTTGAGCCCTGTGGATCACCCAGGCCATCTGACACCGTGGAGCCTGAATGCATTAAGACTGGCAAGGTGGCTGCACTTTCCATCTCAGCAGTTCGCTCTCGGTGCAGTTACATAACCCCTCACTGACATGAATGCATTATCAGCACTAGGTCTGCCATGTCTACAGGTGAGAACACTTCTCACCACTCACAAATGATACCGCGCCACATTTACATAATAGATAACACTGCTGGATGTCAAACCGACTTTCATTAAGTTAATTATCTAAGGTAAAACAACTGCTGACACACCTCAGAGCTGACTGGCATGGCACTGCCGAGGTAAAACGTCTAAACAAGATGTAATAAAAATTCATGGAAGGCCTTCTGACTCCACAGGTGTCAAAAGTCCTATGGGGAGGGAAAAAAAGGGGGATGAGGAGAAGTGGGTGATGTGGTAAGGGGTAAAAGTGGAGAAAGAGAGAAAGGAAGAGGGAAGATAAATGCTCTGGTTACACTGGCTAACTAATGCAATGGTCGAAATAGCAATTTACTCTGATGAACTCACTAGACAGGCCAATCTGGGGTGGCATGGGCCTGGCTCAGGCCTGGAGATGGATATGACTGGGGCAGTAGATCAGACTGATATCAGGATATTAGGCCTGGGCAGCGATATGTACTGTGGCTGGTCTTTTGCCCCCCCCTCCAGGCCCAGACATAAACACACCCACACACCCCTCCTCGGACCTCAGAGAAATCTGACAGATGGGTGGACTGGAAAGATCCACTCAGGAGACCAAAACATACTAAGGCGCTGTCTGTCTGAGGTTCGGATTTGGAGGGAAACTACAACCGGAGAAAAACAGGACAGAGAAAAAAAGGGACATCTGTGACATTTGTCTTATTTCCTCTCTTGTGGGACATGATGTGTCATGACTGAGTACAGAGTCTTTTGGATCATATTCCATTTAATTAATGGACCCCCCCCTCCTTTCCTCCCCATTCACACCCCAGCTCGAAGCTCATCTTCTCTTCCTCGTAAGTTGTCTGTGCCCCCAAGTGGTAAAATATGATAACTGCAACTGTGTTACATGGAAATTTGTGAAGCCACTGTGGTTTAACAGGCAAGATTGTAGCTGGCCGATTTACAGTAGAATTACTTACAGCTAAAGCCTGAAACACTTTTATAATATATAACTTTTTAAAGGAACAGAGAGAAAAATAAGAGGGGGATTCAAAGTATGGTGTAATCACATACAGTATGAATTCTTGCTTTCACTGACTCAGTCTGCCTCGTGTACGCTTGAGTGGTGAGCTGAAAGGAGATTTTCTAAAAGTGGATGTGAGTGAGCAATGCTCTTTCATTATGATTCTGTTGTGCACTAACACACAAGTTCAGTCAACAAAACACATAAGGGAACAACAAATATCACTGGAGGCAAATCCCTGACCCTGGCTTCTTAAATTATGTGATTAAAATGCTCAAACAGATGTCAAAACATCAATTAAAAATGGTCAATTTATTGAGTTATATGACAACAAAGTGAGCTATTTTTTTTTTGCACCAGCATTTGCAGGCTGGTACCTCTGCTGAACAACAAGATTTTTGTGAGGAATTTTTTGTAATAAAGCTGATGCTCCCCAGCGCTGCAATGACAGACACTTCATTCTTTTAACCAACGGGGATGCCTTTTGCCCTCGACTTCTGCCCAACCCCAAGCCTTTAATTAAGACTGGCTTAGGCCCGATTGATCCTGACACACCAGGAAGTTTCCTGAAAATCAGCCTGCCAAACCCCCCACCCCAAAACAGCCCACAACCCCTCACCCCCACTGCACATACACACACACACACACACTCTCCATAAGATCTCTCATTACTGATGTAGGCCTATCCATTCTCTATTAACTCTTAACCATCATAACCACTATATCCATAATGAAAATAATCAAGAAAAAAAATCAGCTGTGCTGCATTTAAAATTAGGGTATTTATACTTTGTCTGCTGTCCAGATATTATCAAATTATTGTAATTACCATTGACATTGTACAGCTGTTTAAAAAAAAACTTCAAGGGGATAAAAAAAAATCATCTCAAACATCCCATCCTATTTCTCCCTTTCCTCTTTCCTACTGTCCGTTTCCTCTTTGCCTTCCACATTTATCAACAGTCACTCATATCCAGATTTAATCATTCGATATTTAAGAATTTAATTTTTTTAAATCAACAATGTTTGAAATCATAGTTTTATACAGTTAGAATTTTTTTTTTTTTTTTTTAAGACAGCACAATCTCTCCACAACAACAAACCGTACCAACTGCAACATCATTAAATCAACAACACATTTCCTTCAGCAAAGCTGTGATGCAAAAAGGAAGCTGGGATTGTCACAGCTCTGTGTGCTGTGGTGCTGCGCACCCCATGGAGGGAATACTAGTGCTGGATTTCACCGCAACACAGCCACCGATGAGTCAGCAAGCCCCATGAAAGTGCAAGAGCAAACACGAGCCTCACTCCATGGTTTCTCACTATTCTATAGACTTAAACTTAAAGGCAAGTTGTTTAATCATTTAAATGGATACTGCAATACAGTATGCAGAGATGGGCAAAACAGAAAATCAATCTGTGGCAAGCTGAGTCACAAGCATTATCTTTTTTAATTAGATGACAATCAAGTCCTATTGTAAGACGGACAAGACATCCTGCTGGACCAAATGTAGGCCTGGGGTTAATAACTTCAAATGACTTTTGAACAAGACTAACTGTGACACCTGTTCTCCTGTTTCAAGCAGATGAGCTTAGTATAATGCCAAAACGCCAAGTGGATGCAAATTTCAGCTGAATTGCCCAGAGACTTCACGGTGTGAAAGAGCTTCCACAACATCCTGAAGGGCTTGGACGTGTTCAAGAGGAGGAGTGAAATGTTGTGACTGAAAGGAGACAAGTTTAGAGTTAAAGAGTCTGACCTTCTGCTGGAAGACAAATCCAAATGACCAGCCAAGCTGTTAACTACACTGTACAGTCTCAAATCAGGAGATTACGAACAGCTAAACAAACTAGACTCAAATACAACAGGTGAGTCCAACCCTGATGTTCACTTGCTTTAGTGGCAGTCCTCTCACTGTATTACAGTAATCATGGGATAGCTTAACTCACATATAGTCATTTTAATGCAGAGAATATTAATTTTAATTTATGAGGTAACCAAAGTTGCAAGAATCCCTGATTACCACATTTCAGACAATGTTTTTGAGACTTTGGTCTGCTAGTCCTAGAAAAAAAAACGGTTTGAGAAACACAGGTCTAAACGGTGAAGCGATTGTGTTGGCAATACTGTAACATAACTTATGAGGGTGGAATCAACAGTAGATAAAACAAGCAGAAACATAAACATGTAACTACAATGTGGAAAGTGAGAGGGAAAGAGCAGGACCCTACCTTGGCCTATTTCTACATTATGGGTGTGGTACAGGGTGGGCAGCAACCAGTGCCCCTTCCTTCCCCTGCAGGGAGGATCATGGAAACTCAATGTTATGTTTTCTACTTGTTTGGAACTAAAATATTTCAGGATTAGACTGAAATCATGTATTACGAGTAGGCTTACTCAAAATACTGTGGCTAGAAAATAAGTTGCAACAGCCAATTAGGTGGTGACAATGTAAAGCAAAGGGGAGAGGACTGTTCTCTAATTGGAAACAATGCTATTACAGATGCTGTACATATAACATACAGATTTTTCCACCTTGTCCCAGTAGTGCTGAAAATCATGTCTATAGCTGCATATTATCCAAATTAAAATTAACTACAGGCAAATCATTTAAATGACATAAAAAATCAATTAAAGTGACTCTACAGTAGGTTTCCATACCATCTGTTTAAGCGAATGAAACATAGTCTAAAGCCCTATGTCATCATTCAGTATCCACGATGGACACAATCTATCATAAGGCGCTTAAAATAATATTCGCCTAAAGCAAGTGTTTAATAACTTAAGCTGAATTTTTGAATTTTATTTGCCATTTGCCGTTTAAAACAAGCATTCTTTATTCAATACGTCAAGACGCACACATAAAACACTTGACGGAGACATGACTTGTATCTAACAATTGCGTTTTACACTATTTGAAGAGGAACCCTGGCCTGTCTTGTGTACTTTGCCACGATGTAGAAACTCAAAATCTCGCAGGCTTGTTCAATGGTGATTCATAAGTACCAACAACAATGGTCCATCAAGGTCAAAGGTCAGGGGTACAGTAAAATTGGGCCATTGCTGGAGCCCCGATAGCAAAGGCAGGCCTCAGGTACAGGAAGTCATTAGGAAGATTCCATTTGGAGTTACTAAAGGGCTTCCTGAACAAAGTGCAGAGTGGGTGTTGGCATATTGTTGCTGGAAATGCCTGCTGATTGACACAGGGCATGAAGGTTGAGATGCTGCAGACTGTTTTGACTGGAAAGCAGCCTAATAGCCTATGTGCTTTCATGGTGTTCTGAAATTTCTCTTTTGATAAATCAACACAGTTGGACGACCTATTCATAAAAGAGTTACTTGTGCACCTATTGCCTTTTATATTCAAGAATGGAAAAGATACTGCAAAATAGGGTAACGATGGCACAATAGCATGATCGACTGATATTAGAGGAACTGGTATGTCTATTTTTTTATGTTCAAGAATGGGAGAGATATTATCATGTGGAAGAGATATATGGTAAATTGTAAGGTAAAGATGCAGAGCTGTTTGAGCAGTGATGTGATTTTAGTAAATCCAGTTTGAAGCTTAGAAAAGTTAAGAGAGTATTCAAGATTCCCCTCCACTTCAGCAGCTCTTGCCCCCGGCTTTGTCTCTCTCTAGAGTGCCAGTAGTAAAGCTGGACTTCAAAAGAGCCTTATCACTGTCACGTTCTCTCTGAAGAGAACACAGTAATGGAGACCGGATGCACCGGCTTACGCTAGGTTAGGCTAACACAAGGAGAGGAGAGGAGAAATGCTTTGAATTTAGCCTTGTAAAGGGAAGAACTCCTGTATAGGCCTCCTGACCTTCCCACTCCACTTCCTTCCCCAGAAGCAGGAATGCTGTGTCAGGTTTTATAAATCAGACTAGCCTACAGTGTGTATGCCACATACATACTGTAGCATAACACTGGTTTGTCAGTGACCAACTTATGTTCTGCACTTAAACTTGCAATACTATCACTGCAGTTGGGTGTGGCATGTTTAGGTTTTTAAAGGTGGACATATTTCAAACATTAAAGCATTTAACATTTTTGCCACTTTGTATGTTACCTTTGAGGTTTTTTTGAGGTTATATGGTACAACCATACTCAGTACGCAATAAAATCCTAAATATACATAGCTGACAGCTTTTGGTCTTCAAAAGTGACATGTTTCATCACTGACCCACCTTCAGGTTAAGGCAGCAATAAGGTGTAAATCATTGCAGGCCTCCACGAAAAGAAGACTAGCGGCCTGGTATTTCTTTCAAGACTACATAGCGGCATGTTTGGGTTTTGCTTGCCTTTCTGCGCACACCACAATTAAATACACCTGAACAAAATATATGCTTTTAAATAAAGTATTGACAAATTTAATGTTTTCTCTCCATCTCACCCTCCTACATCTCTTCCCTCCATCCATGCAATGGCTAACTCAGTGGAACACGAGGTCCCTCCTTCGACTCCGGCTGCATCCTGTATTTTCCAATTATCACCTTTTAAAGGCCAGCTGGGTGCATTCCAAACCATCGGGGGGCAATTCCATTTGCATTGCTCTGAGACAAAGTCATGCCCAAGTACTTTCATGCTAAAGTTCATTACTGATAGACTAGAAGGACGCTAGCTGCAGCCGGAAAGTCGCTACAAGACCACCTTCAGTCACAGTACACAGAGATGAGTCTAACAAATCATCTCTTAGCTCAGTAAAAGCTTAGAGGGAGAAATCAGGGTTAAAGTAACGTGAGCCTGGTACCCTCACAATGGTGAGGTAAGTTGGTGGACAACAACCCTCAGCTTTAAGGACACAAGTTTTCCTGTAAAATGCAGGAAGCAGTTTGGCCAAACTTTCTTATTTCAGACTGATCAATGTATCTCTCCTGTGAGAGTGCTGCCCTGTTTATAATTTCAGCTCATTACGCTGATTTTATTCTTCTTCTTCATTAACTTGATTTTTAATCAGCTCGAGGAATATTTTACATCTATTTTATTTAGGTCAATTTCTTATGCCCATTGAAATTCCCAGCAATCAAAGGGCTCTTCCCTCTATTGAAATGGTCGGGGCTTTTTTTTTTTTTTTTTTTAACTGTTCCATTTGCTTTGCACATTAATGAACACAGCTCTGCCTGCCTTTAGGCTCTCTTTCTCCCTGCTCGTCTGTTCACTGGTGTAAACCTGTGTTTGATTTCTCCTCCTCTCCCTCTCGGACTGCATATAGCAGCATTTAGCTGTGAATTAATTTTCATGTTTGGATATACCCTGCTGAGGTGTGATGCTGCTGGTGCATAATCAAAATCTGCAACACTACATATGGGTAGATAGGCCTTGTGGGTATTTTCACAGTGCAGTTCTGTAGCTGGGTGGGGGAAACTAAAGACAGAGGGAAGAGTCAACGGGAGCAAAAAGACGAGGACATGGCAACTCTTGGGCAGTGTAATGACACATCAAACGGCAGAGCCGCCAGACACAGCAGAAGTCAACGATGGGACAATGGGACATGATGGGTAGGGTTTTAACACAAAAGAATATATCTAAATTTATTTGGCGTGTGGAAGGATACAGAGTAGAAGACAACTTGTGTAGTGCGGTGTGCATCTGTGAGTGTGTTTGTGTGCCTGCATCAGTGTGTACATACTTAATGTGCGTGTCCCTGGCCATGGGACAAGACACGCACCCACAGCCACAGCTCTAACACCAGCAGCCCTTAACATGGTGTGTCTAATGCTCCTATTTAGTGTTTGGGGTGCAGCGGCGCGTGGCCTCAGGTTTTTGGGAGGGGAGTGTGGATAGCACCTAGCCCGACAGCTGTGGCCCCAAACAGGGGACAAAAGCCTGAGGAAGTAGCGCATCATTGAAGATGGGACTAAAAGGCATGGCAATTCGCTTGTGCTCCGGCCGATACTGCCCTCTCATTCAGTGCACAGGCCACTTTTCATGGTGAATATGGCTCGAGAGGCCACAAACACAGTCAAATTAAGAAGAGGCAGGCACTGGAATATTTTGTTGAGATAGGAAACCGAAACCTGCTCTCACAACCTGAGCTTAAACTAGGCCTACATGTTTAACAAACTCCACATCAAGGACTAGGCATCATGTGGTACGTTTAGATCAAAAGCAGAAACACAAACTACTAATTCATAACAGACTTTATTCCAAACAAATTAAATACAAACAGAAAGAACACAGGCCACCTTTTGTGCATCAGTCTTTTCATTGGAGTTTATTTATAATCCTTTGATAGGGGGGAGTCTCTTTGTCAATAGGGATACATCAAAGATAAGCCAACTTACCATGCTGCTTGTGTTTGTGTGTCTATGCATGCGTGTCTGTACTCTGGTCTTTAATAACACAGTGAAGCAACATGTTTTTTGCTCGTTGATTTAATAAGCTTAGGTATCAGGCTGTTTGCTATACAAATGAACCAGCAAGGGTAGCAGGTGACACATCTCTAATCATGAGCCTGCCAGTATAAAGACCTGCTTTGTATTTGAGCCGTTTGACTAAGATTTCCAAAAACAAGGATCCGATCTTTCATTCAGAACGGTACACGACTTTGTTGATAAATAGCTGCTGTATTTTTTTTTTTTGAAGAATATAGCCTACATTTCTATATGACACAGTGACACAAATGACACATTCCCTACACTTTCACATTTGTGTCTAATTGCACTTACTTGTGCGAACACAGACATACACACACAGCGGGTGAATCTGGGGGATAAAATACAGCAATAACAAATGTTGGACTAATATTTTGAGAATAGTCATAAACAAACTAGAATCAATTTAGGTCTCCCCGTTTAGCATCTGGGGCCAATTTTCATAAACACAAATTCATTACTGCCATGTGCAGAGGCGCTTTCATTCACTTTATGTGCTGATAGAAGCCAAAACAGATAATAATTAGTTGTTTGCCACCATATCAGCTATTAGGTGATAATTACACCTAGATGAGAAGTTAAACTCTTTTCAAAGGTTTGTTTGATCTGAACATGGTGTTCCCAAATGGGTGTTTGAGAATGCTGCATTAATTGCTATTCCAAATTAAAGACTCACCAAGCCTTTGCAAACAGGATCTAAGGCTCCAATACACACAGTTCTCTTGACCACAACTCCGCACAGTCCCACAATTTGGATATACTTGCATATCACATGACTTCAGGGAGGTACAATGGCACATTCACATCTGGATCTGAAACCTAACATAGCATGGCCTTTTGGTTATCCTGACAATAGGGAACTGCAAAGAGTCAGCCACTAACTGCTGAAAAACTTGTTTTTTTAATGTTTCATGACTACAGTGATCTGACTTTTGTTGTGAATAAACAATGTGAGTGTATTTTACTTGGAGCCCAGTGAGACAGATGGAACATCAGTAAATGTGATCTCCAGAGCAAGATGTACTCACAAAAGGGTGGTGCAGTCATTCCTGGCATTTATATCAATGACAATCCTTGTTATGAAATGGAAAACTAAATATTTAGAAATTACAACTTGACAGCAAAATAGGAAAACTATCCATCCATCACAAAAAAGGAACTTCCTTTATTATGCCCCTGTGTCCACTCACACAGACGTCAAGTGATTGAAATGAATCAAAAATATCCACTGGTTTTAATTAGACCATCAAACGCTCCACTGCTGACATGTTTCCTGTGTGTGTGTATGTGGGTGTGTGTGTGTGTGTGTGCGCACTGGGTAGATTAGGGTATGTGGGAGGGCTGAGCAGGTTTCTGACCTCCCATGGGTGCTGCTGAGTGAGTGCAAAGGTGTCAGTTCACTAGAACAACAATCTATGTTACATGTGGCATTTCACAATGGAGAACCAAAGCTGAGAAAAAAAGTTTGGGTTAAACATTAAAGTATATTTTCAGTTCCTCTTCTTTTCATAGAACGAAAAATGAAAGAGTGCATTTACTAGTGTCAACACAAAAGCACGAACATTGGTTCTGCTTTGTGAAATCCCACGTTGACCTTCTGGGCACACTAATAAACAGCCAAAACACAGGGAGCTGCTGAGTGATCACAGGACTATTCAGCGAGACAGATAGCCTGGTATCTACTGTTTTCCACAGCTATATAATAATCACTGCTATAACAGTTGTTATTCGATTATACAGGCGGTAGAGCACCACCCAACACTGAGAATCTGTCATGGTGCAAGACTAGTCTACACTCCACCTCCACTGGCCATGTATTATTGCTATACCATGGCATTATGTAGTTTGAGAGAGCCTGACTTGATGAAAAAGAGCCCTCCTCAGTGAGAGTGGCTGTGTCCTTAGAGGGCATTAGTACAGGCATTATCTTGTTGTGCCAGACAGTTCACTAGTAAACACCCTGGCAAAGGGCCTCGTAGTAAATTCTGATGGAACTGTACAGTAGCGGCGGAGTGTTTTAGCCTTCCTGGCATGGAGATATGGGTCACGCCAGGCTGTCCTCTGCCTCACCCCAACACCAGAGCCCAAACCCTGATGAGATTAGCCAGCCAGCCAGGCACTCGGCAGTGATAAAAACACAAACGCTGCCGATAACGTGGACATTAAAGTCGAAGTGACACTTGAGCTTGGTTCCCCTCGTGCAGGGTCAGGAGCTGGTTAGTGTGACAAGTGCGGCACTGTTCCCAACGTATATGGCATTACTACCTCTATCTTTAGGCCCACCTTCGACCCCGTCAGATTCTTAACAGGCACTTCATTATCCTGTGATTATAGCTGACGTCACCGGAGCCCCGTGCTGGGACTTTCAGTGTGCGAAGCTGCCTGGTTAGAATGAGCCAAATCAGGACTTTTACGTGAGGAAAACTGTCTGCCAGTCCGACTTATTTGTTAACATACCACAGAAATGTTGGATGAGGGCTCCAGCCAAAACATGTCGACTTTTCCCTTCAGTGAGTAGTTTTATGGGGTAAGCCAGTGGAGGCAGCGCCTTGGCCACTGTTACTCCGGGTTAAATCACTGCTAGAAATGGGATTAGGCAGTTTGGAATGCCAGGGTAATCACTCATTCAGTGGCAGCCAGGAGAAAAGGCCCTCTTAAGGAGAAGGGGAGGGTTTTATATAGCTGGGAGCTTTGATTATGGCTCCGTCTTTAAACCGCATCCGATGAGTAAAGACATGCACTGGTCCTCCCCCCGAGTCGCCCTCCTGGGTTCCTGTAAATAAGTGACGTCACAGTGCCTAATGATGCACAGACCAGACCCTGCTAGACCTTGGGAAAAGAAAAAAGACTACCAAGTCTCATCACCACTGTGAGCAGACTGTCAAACTGTCATGTCAACAAAGAGTCAGTCTCGCACAGTGTAAATGAATTTTTCTGTGGGAGTCCTGTTGATGCAGTTGAAGTACTGTGGTGGGGCAGAAAAAAAAAAAAATCAAGGGTATTCTGATTCTATAAAGCTAGTTAAGTTCACCCTCAGGGAACAGAAACATCCTCCTCATCTGTGGATCAACAACTGCACTGCCTCTAATGAAGATGTTCAGATGGAAAGCACAAGGAAAAGAGACACGTTCTCCCGCTCTCCCCGACGCAGAGTGGTAGTGACAGTTGTTTCCAGTTGCTAGGTATAAAGGGCCCATCATAAAGCCCGGCTAGAGGAAACAGGATAAGCGCTTGAGCCAAGGCAGTAAAAAGCTCTCTGGGAACTTGAAAGCCACACAAATGAAGTCTGCGTCTGCCATCTGGAAACAATAAACAAACAAAACCCAGGAGCCAAACAAACACCACGAAAGGGGGAGAGAGAGTGGGAGAAGGAGAGATGGAGACAGAAAGATTTAGAGTATGAATGAATGACGGGGGGGGGACGGTGACATTGTTAAAAACACACTTATGGTATGCATCGTTAGCAGGCACTGATGGGGAGACGGACACAGATGCAACCATATTCTTTCTGTAAAGCCTCCTTTGGTGGTAAGGAGATGGTGCACTGGCTCTGCTGCTTGAATGTGTGTGTGGTACCACTGAAACCTGGTTCTAATGAAGTGTAGTGCTAACAGGAGGCTGCCTGTCTGCAAGCCATGCCAGTGAAGTGATGAGAAGCTATAAGCCAGTTCCAAATGAGGCAAAATACCAACAGAAACAGGCCAACTCTCTCCGTACACTCTGACACAGTAACCTGGGATACAATTTATATAAAACTATTTAACTATGTTGTGTGTTAATGCCTATAACCTACAGACTAGATGCTCACGACTCATGGCTCATAGGGAGCCTGCAAAAAGACAATGTGGAAAGTAGGATTCCTAATCATTCAGTCTTCAGTGGATTGGGCTAATAAGGTCATGCTCTTGAAGATGACTGCTTACAATGTACATGTATAAACAAACAAATGTCAGGTGCATTCATACACATGCAGGTTCTCTCTGTCCTCTTAGCTCTCTCTCTCTCTCTCTCTCTCTCTCTCTCTCTTTCACTCACACTCTCTCTCTCACACACACACACACACACACAAGTCCTCAGGGTCCAATTCCCTCGTTTACATCCTCATCACCGTGGGAAATCTAGCCCCATTATTACCACAACCTTTACTGCCTATGTATCTTTAATATTTCATGACATTGGGCCATTAAATTGGGTTGATGCATCACCAACACATAGTGTACTTTAATTCACAATCCTGTGTGTGGCTGCAGTAACTATATAATTACATCCAATAATGAATGTTATGCATCTATCATTTTAATCATTCAGTTAAACTCAACAGCAATGTGATTACAACAGAAGAAACACGTTTAGGTTAAACAGCAGCACCTTTTAAGCCTTGTATTTCAATTTAGCTTACAGTTCCAAAACATCTACAAAACATGTTTTTCTGTAATCAAAATGTCTCTGGCTGTAAAAAGTCCTCTCCAGGCAGCTTAACCTTACCATATAGAGAGCATGTTGTTGGTATTCCAGACAAAACTGTCTCGGATAGTCAATCAATGAGAGTGTGGGTCTATTTAATGAGAGCAAGTCAGACGTGAGATGCAAGCTTCACTTAGTACCGGGAGAGCCATCCACGAGCTGATCTCACAGCGCTTTGCACGGAGCCCACTGCCAACACTGACACCGAGGGGCTGGACTAAGAACTGCAGACCAACATGCTATAATCTACCTAGAGATACTCCTGGCTATACATGCACATACACTTACACAAACACGTTCAAAGGGGCACAAAGACCCATGGACACATGTACACAAACACACACACACACCCCTGCTGTGCCTGGTTTACTAACACTGTGCTGTAAAAAGCGGGCCTCTTACTCATTAAGGTGGTGTGTATCAGACAGGAAATGCTGGGTAAATTACACCTCATCGCCCTGGAACTAGCCAACCATCACTATGGCAATGAGCCAACCCAGGTGTCGTGAGAAGAGCAGAACACCATCTTGGCAAGGAATGGCAGAAAACAAGGGATAAACGACTAAGCTAATGACTAAAAAGTGATCTAAAGTCAACGCAGTAAACCTACACCTATCGGTTTAGGGAAGTGAAAGCCGAACCCAAATCTGTGTCTATTTAACAGCCAAAGGGATCCCTTGTGGAGAGCTGACAGAGGGGCTGACTCCAAACCTGGAAGCAATATCCTGCCCACACACAACCCTGACTGCTACCCAATTAATGCTAAGTGGGTTATACTGTACCGGCCCAATGCTCTCTTTCAGAGGGCTATTAGGAATTGTTAATCATGCCTACAGTGAATGCTCCGGTACAGTTCAATAAATAGGGATAATATAGGCAACAGTTTCTCATGACCACCAACAGGATATTGGGTGGTCTCTGATGAGGAGGTCAGCATGTAGTATTAATAATGAACTGATGGCTATGAAGTAGGGCCTGGGGATATGGTTAAAATCATGATGTTTGATGATATTGTAGGGATGTTTTCACAAAGTATCCCTACAATCAGATTTTTGATTTTAAAAAAATCATTAGTAATGTGGATATGATGACCAAGCAGGTAAAGGCAAATAAGAGAACAGTTACAACAGTCTAACAAGTTCAGAAAGCTGCGTCCCTTTACCGTGATATAACCTTTAAAGCCAGGAAAAGACAAAACTTACACTAAATCACAGTATTGCTATATCCAAAATCCCAGATGATATCTAGTGTCATATGACAATATTGATATGACACTGCCCAGCACCACTATGAATTGACCATTTTGATTGTATATTATGAAGATACAGACACAAATAACTTTGCGGAAAAGTACCTATAGAAACAGATTAGAGATTTTAGCCAGTACTGTAGGCAACTGTTCAGATATCATCTATTTTCACCATCAAAGACAAGTCGACCAAAGCACCTGTAGGAATCAAACATTTGTCTTGTTAAAACTCCAGACTTAAAAAGAGTCATTTTCCTATGGGAGATTTCATCACGCCACTTTTACTGGCTCACATCTGTAAAAAGCAAACACACAAGTCTCCCACTTGTGTTATCACTAAAAACATGGAATATTTCCCCAGCTCCTCATTTAATCTGACCACCACGCTCAATCTCTAAACCACATAAACCACCCGTTAGCCAAGTCCACCCCGAGTATCTAGAGCAAAATTCTTTAGTTGCATTGTTCACACATTCCTCTCTGGCCGTGTTTGCACAGATGCGATCCCATGTGCGCTCTGGGGTCCTGAGGAGTCCTACTCCTAGGCCAGAGATGTGCTGCTGATCAAAGGCTCCAGTGCCAGAGTAGAGGCACTTGTTTTGGGCTGGTTGTTTTTGTCTGCGGGGACCCAGGGTAACACATCCATCTGTTAGCCGTATGGATCCACCTTGGTCGGCGCTGGGGCAAACGTAGGCCTCTCCTCTCTGCCATCCCACCCTATTCCCTCAACCCCGTTTACTCAGCTGGTCCCCACGCCAGTCGCCAGAGCTTTGTTTTCACACAGCAACATGTGTTAGCTTAATGCTCTGTAACAAATTTCAAAGGCAAGCTTAGCTGGGTCAACAACAGGTAATAGAGCGATTTATTGATGTGCTGGCTCGAAATGTGTCTGTAGGGGTGCGCTGATGCATACATGCACATGTGGGCACACACACAGTAGCTTTAAGTTTATTTTAACCCCATCATGTTGTGCTGTTAAATCCAAATAGACAAAATAAATGAGCTCCTGCTTGACTTAGGGGCTGAAAGTCTAATATGTTTTATTAGGGGAAAAAGAGGAAGACAGGCTTTTTAAAACAGGTTCACTTATTTTTCAAAAGCATCAATCAAAATCTCCAACAGATTTGGATGTTACCAGGGAACGGTCAAACATGTGGCTAGCAAACAGATTAGATAAGCCATTAGAAAGTTCAAGAAAGCCTGAGCACGTGGGGTCTGGCTTTACTTGGCCAGCCCGCTTGCCCTCCCTGGCTACAGCATTTGGTTACATAGTCACCAAGGTTGTTTTCTTGCTTGATTGGATTATGGCCACACTGGCCCTGCTTCCATCACCAATCAATGAGGAAATGAGGTGTCAACACACTGTTGTTTATTCAACACTGATTTATTTTTCTACCGGAAGCCAAAGCCAGCACAGCCAAGCAAAGCGCCACACGACTCAAGAGACTTTCTTTGAGCATTCTGCATCATCTCTCCTTTTCTAGCATTACAAATAAGTTGTTGATAGGCACAACCAATTATGTTTACGATAAATAAATCTGGGTTTTTTAGGGAAATCGCTGTTTAACAGCATGTGGTGTGAAATGTTTGTCAATTTAGTTTAAAAATGTGTTCATCTGGCCTATTACACACAAAATTCAGGACAGGTTTATTATGGCAATTAGCCAGCTTACTGTGAGATGAAAATTGCAATTATGGGAAACACTTCGTACTTAAGTTATGAGCAGTAGCTACATTGCAAAATAAAATGTGACTAGCTTCCAATTTCTTATGCAACTGAAAAGAGGGTTCTTTTAAATTTCAGGCTGCACATTCATATTCCCAAGCTCTATGCCCTAGTAATAGGCAGACACCAGGAAGTCTTTAGTGCTTAGAGTCAGCATGAAGTGCCATCAAAATAAAATTCTGCACAGTAGCTGCCGCATTTAAACAACTGGGGCAATCGAAAATTCACCTCCCAATTTATGCCAAATGCCACTTTACAAACAGTCTGGCATGATTGCCAAGTGTCTGCACTGCTTTATGCCCTTTCTCTTAATTGAAAACGTTATAGGGGTGCATTACACTAGGGGTTTTTATAAGCTGTGCTATAAAGCCCTGGCAGGCTCTGAGAGGGGAAACTGCCCATTAACTTATAGGGTCCAGGCCTTGGCTCTCTTAATTGACAACCTCTAGGCTACTTTCATCACTTGTCGACTTCATAGCAGCAGTCAATGTTTCCTCCAGGATGCTGTTGCATCTTTGACATGAGGGTGTTTGTGACAAAGAGCAGTCTGCCGCCCATGCCAGGGCTAGGGCTTTAGGCTGTCCATAAAACAAGCACACATTTCCTCTCGTTGTTCCAACCATCTGAGAGGGCTGCATTTAACCATGTATGTACTGCTGCCCCAAAAAACACCTAGGACCTCAGCCAAAAATGTAACATATAGTCTACCAGGAACGAGCATTTTTTTATGCTGATGCTATATCTGTAAGTCTATAAATTGCAAAATGAAAAATTTTGCTGAATAAAAATGATACAAAATATCATTATAAGATTTTTTTTAAATGTCCCCATGAATCTGACATGCTAAAGGTACAGATTTTAATTAAATTCAATGTGAGATTATTGCCAAAAATGGGGATTATTCAGCCTGAGTAAACATTTTATATTTAATCTGATCAGGCTATCCTCATATTAAACCACAACACACACACACACATAAACACACACACAGCAGATTGTCGTGACAGTCACTTCACACTCTGGATTAGCAGGATCGCCAGAGTTGCGCCTCTGGAAATTCATGTGCCTTGAATTAGCGCCACATGTCATGATGTTGCTGACCAGTACAGACACATTACCAGAACCTTAAACTGACTTAGTAACTGAGGTCTGAACTGTTTGAAATTCCTCGTTTAACTTCCCACGATACTAAAGTGTGAATTTACAAAGGCGGAGGTAGAGAAGAGCACAGTATTTATCTATCCATCCATTCATCCATCTATCTTTAGCCTCTCATGACTTGATTGTCACTACCACCGTCACTACTGGTACACAAGGCTAGCCTACATACATGTCACTATATATTAGTCCACCTTTTTCCTCTGTATTTTTAAGAGTTTATGCTGCCTATTATCAGTAATTGTGTTCATGTAATGCACCATATCATTCCTGATAATCTGCCTGATTGTAGTATTATTTAAGACAAGATTTTCATATTGCAATGATAAACATCTCCATAAATATAAGCACAATATCAACAGCCATCATCAAGATAACCTCTATAAACAGATTCTATATATCTATATATAGTGTTCTGGTTTCCACTTCCGATGTACTTCAAGTAGCTGCTGTTTGTAGTCCAAGTGGTTTTATTAGGGTAAACAGAGTGTGGGTTACAAAAGATATGGGATGCACTGGCAGAAATATCGCCTGGACCTAAAACACCTACAAAAAGTATTGCTGTTTGTGCATTGTGCAGAGAAACAGCTGACTCGTGTAATACAAAAAAAAAAAAAGAAAGAAAAAGAGGTGGTTTTCAACTTATTTCCAGCTACTCTGGAAAACCTCAAAAATTGGGCCTCATACCAAGAAGCTAAAATTGTCATAAGATGATATCCGATGGGTTCCAAGATTGTAATCGACATAAACCCTGCTGTCATATTCTGGTTTTTCAAGGCTAAACTATGACTTAACTGCTTATTGTAAGCAGATTTGGAACGTATTCACAGACAAGAATTCAGTACTAAATAATCATCCTAAATAATATCAGAATGGAAAATGTGTCTATACTTAAAAATGTGAATATATACAGACGGGTGACAGGTAAAGGAAAAACCAACAGGCTTCCAGAAAAACTTAGATTCTACTAGTCTAGATCTCTACTGGAGGGATGGAGTACCATTCTTCCAAAAAATACGAGCAGTGCTGCAGTGCATAAAGCCCTCGTTACAATGACAAATGTACATTTGAGAGCTGAGTGGCTCTGGTCTACAGAGATGTGGGAAAAGGCGATGTGGTAAGATGAGTCATTCCTTCACCAGATTCTGGACAAGTGGGCGAGTGCATGTGTGGCGTCCACCAAGAGAACACGACAGGCCTGAATGCTGGACCCCTACGGTGACCCCTACAGTGAGGGGGTCCGCTGGCACTGTTACGCTATGGGAGGCATTTTCCATTTGTCCTCTTAGGGAGAAGGCTCACTACAAACTACAAAGTTATCCTTAATGGTCACCTTGATTCCATCATGAAATATTTCTATTCTGACAGGGGTGGTCTCTTCCAGGATGACAATTCCCCCCATCCACCAAGGACTCACTGAATGACTTGATGAGGATGAAAATGATGGAAATCATGATGTTTTGGCCTCAGTCATCAGATCTCATCCCATTTGAACATACGGGAGATTTTGGGCCGACGTTTAGACAGCGCTCTCCACCACCATCATCAAAACACCAAATGAGGTGTAAGACTATGTCTAGAATTGAGCTCCATCCCTCCAGTGGAGTTCCAGAGACTTGAAGAGTCGATGCCAAAGAGCGTTGAAGGTGTTCCAACACCTTACTTACCTTACACCTTACTCCTTTAATTAGTCTGATAACAGAAACAAAGCATCCGGGGGATTGCAGAAAAGAAACTCATTTGGCTACAGCTTGACTGTTAGTCTTCCAATTTGAACATCTCAGCTGACTGAAAATTTTTGGGTAGAGAGAGTAAACGGACAAGTCACTCGAGGGCCAATAAAGCTGCTCGGCGGCCGGCAGTAAAAATGGTGGTTGCATTGGACATGTGACAGGGGTGAATATCTACTTACAACTGAATACATATGACACCGTTAGGCTGATATATAATGCCTGCCCATCAAACCTCTCCTGGAGACATGGGCTATGTTTAAATAAATGTGAGCCAGATAGAAAGACAGATAGATAGAGAGACAGAGAGCACAAGTCCACTGGTTAGCTGTCTATCACAGTGGATGTAAAAACCTTAGACTTTGTCTGTCTGTTGCAACTTGGAAACAAATACATGTACTATAATACAACATAACACTGATTTGTACAGCTTAACCAGCTTAACAAGGAATTTTGCCAATCACAAGTTATGCCAAAATATAGCCTACATATGCCTGCTTAGTAAAAAAAAGAATATTTTTGTCTTTTTAGGGAAACCGCAGTCTTACTCTGTACCACACAAGCCCTTCACAAACACGCAAGTGAAAAGCCAATGCTTTCCTTTTCGGTCGGCAGCTGTCAACAACTATCGACGAATAAATAACAGTGTTATCAATCCCTGCAACAGTTATGTCCTCTTTCACAGCAAATGACATTCGGCTGACAACTACCACAGTGACGTCGAAGTGCGTGAAGACATGTCACTGAAAACAAAGCTAACGCGGTTAGGTTTCACCGCGTTGCACTTTGAAAACACGGAGCAGCTTAAAAGAGAGGAGGAAAATGAGAAACTTTGACTTACTGCGGAGCAAGCCGTTTGACAACTCTGCCGATGTGCGCCGCCATGTTTTCTTTGAGTGACGCCTACCAGGGGGGCGCAGTGATTGGCTGCGAGCGTGTTTCGGCTGCACCGCCTGAGCAACGCGATTGGCCACAGCGCGGAAAGGAGGCGGACCCAGAGACACTCACATGGCACATGGCCTGGTAAACAGTGTCCATACTGTACTGTAAAAGCTGCAGTGGTGTGTGGAGAAGTGTCAAAATGAAATTGGAGTTATGCTATATCTCCGGCATTAAAATACAGGCACTCAGCTAAGCAAAAGAAGCCACACAAAGCAGGAGTGAGACATTTTGTCATCAAGTAAAACAGCAGTTAGGCTCAACCATAAAAATACACCGGTTTTTATTTGGTTCTTCAAGGAGAGTCACCTCAATTGATTCTTCATTGTGTTTGTTACACAGATGGCCTTTGTCCACAGTGATTCTCGTGCCCTCCTGCTCATAACAGGAAAGTAAGCCAGACAGAGGGGACAGGGGCAAGAGAGAGCTGCGTCGTGCAACACACAGACAGGCAGGAATAGGAGAGAGAGAGAGAGAGAGAGAGAGAGAGAGAGAGAGAGAGATTAGAGCACCAGCAAGGCACATCACCCCAGGAGTCCTCTCTCACAGCAGTGGTGAATTACTACCACTACCGTCAGCCAGGTCCGAGTGTGGTGCACAAATGACACGCAATATTTGCCATGATTAAGTCAGCAGGGGATTCGCTCCAAATGTCAGCATTCAGAGGACAGCCATTGGGCTGTGCGTGTGTGTGTGTGTGTGTGTGTGTGTGTGTGTGTGTGTGTGTGTGTGTGTGTGTGTGCAGCTTGACATACTGTACTTTAAAACGGATGTAGAGCTGCAAACATACAAATTTATTTTCTGGAACCTCTAGCAAAAGTAGGGGGGGAAAAAATTGCATAGTCCTTCCT
>OMLB01018412.1:20609-35787 GCA_900302555.1 Myripristis jacobus | reverse complement strand
TTTTGAATGAGCATGTATGTTTTACAGCTGTTTACAGCTGTTTTATAAATGAGACATTCCAGTTATCCTGAAGTCAGAGGTACGATCTCAAAGTAAATAGATAAAATAGAAAAATAAAAGAAATGGAAAACCTATAGTATTAAGTTCTAATACTGCATCACAAGGATTTGCTTTCTGTGAACTGAAATCACCACACCAGCATGGGTAAAATTTGCCATTTTCATCATAATTTCTGAAAATTCGTTAATAAATTATGCAACACTTTATGTCCTGGCGCGGCTGAGACCTGGTAACACTAGACGACCTTCTAACTCAGCCTGTTCAACCTCAAACTAACCCTGGGCATCACCACCATCACCACATCTCGTCACAGGCCCAATGTGACACATCACGACCGCTCATGAGTCATGAGTAATGAAGAGCAAAGGCCACATTCAAGAACAGGACAATGTGTCATAAAGCTCTCATGTTAAGCCTGCAACACCTATGAGCCACATGGCTGAGAAGCACGAGTAGTTTAATTATTGCCTCCTTACATTAGCTTGGATCTCCCCCTTCAGGCATCAGTTTGTGGGTCGTACTGTGGGGTGGTGGTGCGTGTGCATACGTGTGTGTGCAAATGTGTGTGTGAGCATGTGGGGGAAGGGGGTGCTGAGACTGGTGGAGATGGTGAAGAGGAATAAAACCCCTCATTACCAGATCTCTCTCGCTCTCTCCCTCTCTCTTCCCTACCACCGGCAGTCCAGATCAGGAATTACAAATGATATCATGACAATTTTTCACGCTCTTCAAACCAGTGATGTTTTACCGACTCATTTACTATGATACCTTGTTACGAATCCAGCTGCGAATCAGGGACGTGTCATGGGGCTAGAAGCCCACCTCCTGCTGCGCCTGGCCAATGACCCGGAAGGCAATAGGGGATGCCAGTGCCTGCAGCATGTGCTGCACTGACAAAGCAGCAGGGCACCGTCAAAAACCCTCTCATACAAACTTTGCAGATCACTCCGTTTTTAACAGATGAGTAAGCACTGGTGCTGGCTTTTTTTTTTCTTCCCCTTAACATGAGGTTTGTGGATTTCCCTTTACGACTATGTAGCCTTGGTTGACGCACAGAGAATCCCTTGCCCAGGAGGGGAATAATGTAGTGTTGGATCTGGGGTAGAAGAATGGAGATATCGTGTGGCAGGGTCACTGCGCAGGTTAAGCAACAATTCAGATGAGTGCTTGTAAAGGCAGCAGAGTATGGCTGGGATAGGCCAGCACACCAGCTAAAAAAGCCAAAGAATGCACATTAAACTTTGGCCTTTGGGCAAAAATTATGATGTCCCCTCTTAATTTTGAAAAATTTGTATGTCAACCAACCTTGACACCAGCAAACTCTTTTGCTTCACTTCATTGTTCATCCCTCTTGCAATAAGAGTTTGAGAGAGATTTGTCCGAGAACACTTTGCTTGTAATCTAATGAGACAAAGGAGCAACTTAATCCATTCATTCATTGTTACATTCTTCAACAATAATTGAATGAGGTTAAGGTTGTTTGGGTTTCCAGATGAAAGCCCTCTCAGGCCCTGATGGCTCCTGCATTACTGGAATGATGCGGCTGGGACTGATGGAGCTAAGAGTGTCAGGAGGCATTAAGCCTTCACAGCCCAAAGCTGGTGGAGGAAACCAGACTGAGCCCCCTGACCCAATCCACCACCAAGTTACTGACCCAGCAATGAAGATAGACAGGGTAGGAGAGAACAAGAAATGGAGTAAGAAAGACAGAGGGATACTAAGTATGAGTGGGACAGTATTAGAGGATAAGTGAAAAACTGAGGTGACAAAAATATGAAGAATACAAAAAGAGAGAAAGACAAAGACTGAGAAAGACAAAGACTGGGCTTCTGACTTCTCTGCACATTACCCAAATCACAGGAAATGGTTTTAAGGGCTTTTTTCCCGTTCGGTTCACTCTGATTCCCCCTTTCTCACTTCATTTAACTGAATTAATGAGCAGGTCCGGCCAGACCTCTGAAAATCAACATCTTGGGTACCCGTCATTTTGTTGAGCGACTGCGTTTGTGTTGCATGAAGGGTTATAGGCATAATTTGATCATGAATAAACACACTCACTCTGGTTACCTTTGAGTGTGAATGGATGTAAATTTTCAAAGACTTTTCTGAGCCACGGAGATTGATTAAAAGATGCAAAAAAAAAAAAAAAAGATAAAAAAAAAAGAAAAAAGATGAAAGTCACAACACAAACATTTTGCTTTTTAATCCTCCCAATCTACATTGTGGGCTGGGCATTGATTGCTGACTGTGAGTTTATGAATGAACGCTCATGCTTACCCGTAGTACTCACTCCACAGCAATCCACACACACCACGCTGATGTGGAACAAGCGCAGTGGGACTGTGGCCTCGCAACATGACACTGGTGGACTGAGAGACACCTACATCAGAGAGGACCTAAAGCTGTGTACACATGGTTCACTTCAGGACAGACCTGCTCGCAGCACAATGTCAATGTGGGACTCCCCCTGTGTGCGCTGCAGAACCTCTGTGATGGTACAGTACACAGTGTTCCCATATCGTGCTGTGGGCTATAGCATACAGAAAAGCACAGACAGTATAAAAAATGGTGCTCTTATTTAATAGGCAAGCCTAGTGGCAAGAATATGCTTGCTTATTGCCATATGTTGTACATCCCCTCCGATTTATGAAATGATATGAGTTCATTCATTATTCATATTGGTGGTGGTGTTATTACCATTTTCCCGTCAGGCTTGCCACTGACACCATAAACATTATGAAATCACAGTTCGCCCAAGGCGTTGCTGCTGCTGTGCAAAGTGGTCACAATTGACTAGTTAGCACGGGCATGCAGTACACTGGAGACAAGCACTAAATGCCATACAAGTGACCCGTGAATTTTTAATACAAGCAAAGTGGTGACAATAAGACAAGTGACAAGGAAGAAAAATGACTGTGGAACTGAATATTACTGAGGCATATTCCACATAAAGCTCAAGGCCAAGTCCTGTTATTGCTGAGGCCTAAACCACAGCAGAACAGCTGGATTCAGCTTTGGCCTAAAACATGCGCCGCAGTGGCACCCTAATCCTACATGAAGAACAATCTGTAATGACCAGGCTCCATTTGAATAGTGTAAGATATCCTGTTTTGATTACACAGTCATGTCATTATATGGCGAATAAGAATTCCACACCCCAGCGGACTTAGCAGTAAGCTAATTTGTCTCATCAAGACCTATTCATCACCTATAGTAATTACCAAAGTGAGTTACAGGATAACCCCCCTCCATCTCCCTCCTCTTCTCTCCCCCCCAGCGATGGTCAGCCTGTAAAACCAGGATGTGTTGGCACCTTTATGATATAAATACTCACACACCCTGGGCATAAGAAAGCTGTCAGCAGAACATTTGTTTTCCATTTTTCACCACCTCGAGCAGTTCAAGCTGAGGGGAAAAAGGAGACAAGGCGTTAAAAATGTACCCCAACACTTACTATTTTGCCCTTTGGTGAATTTTGGCAGTTTAACAGATGGGGTTTCAATTGGTTCCCTTTTATTTAGTGCAACGGGATTGTCCAACATTCCATTCAACAGGTTCTCACCTCCACACATGCTTGGTTGTGGTTGGCGCATACATATTAAATGCATAAACACATAGACAGTACATTCTCACATGCTTGAATGTGTACGTATACTGACACTTACACAGCAAGTGTTTTTTGTGGTTAAAAACATCCTGTGAGATGTACTAAAGACTATAATAGTATGGAGACCCATTCATTACATGACACTAAACTTTTTATAACTGAAAAACACTCACAAGTGCATGTCAAGTGAACTGAATGACAAGGGATGTCAGAGGTGCGTGATCTGACCCACGCATGGAAGTAAGCTGTTACGACCCCCCCGTCCATCCTACCGTAAATAGATCAAAGCACATCTGTTTCTGCGTCCAGCAGCCACACATCTATAATTGCAAGCTGGCTTTAATGGCTCAGAGCGACCCATCGGACGCTAAGCAGTTTGGACACGGGGGATGCTAAAGCATATGAGTGGAGCGTTACTATCAGTAATCGCTGGACAGGGAATTCTCTGGAGCCAGAATGGCGGCTGTCTGGTCTCCAGCCGACTGAAATAGATATCACAACTTCAGTTGAGGGACGGAGACCCTCAGGGGTCAGAGCTGACCACCACAGCTGGGGTTGAGGAGCAGGGATAGACCAGTGGTCAGGCACAGGGCAGCACTGGGACTGGGGATAGGTGTGGGGATATAGCTGGGGCTATAGAAGATTTGAGGCTGTGGGGGATTTGTAGGGATTTGCTGTCAATGTTATGGTTGGAGATAGAGATGTGTTCAAGGGATACAGCAAAATGGGTTTACAAGAGAAGCAGGGTTAGGCTAGAAGCTAGTCAAAAAGGTTGGACTTGAGGCAGAGGAGAGAACATGAGCAAGAGATAAGCAGCGGCTTGGGTTCAAGGTTTGAAATGAGGTCTGGGAGAGTCTGGGCTGGTCTTGGCTGAATGGAGCGGGTACTGGAGTGACGAGAGAAGCCTCAAGTTGGCCAGTTGTCACAGTGTGACGCTGATTCGGCCTAATGAGCATAGTGCTGTCACCGCACATCTGCCTCTCATTCACTTGTAGAATCTGGCAGCCTCATAACCTGCTGGAGTCACGGCGAGACACTGGAACTTCAGACACTGCCACCTCACTGCATCAGCACTGGTTGCCAGACAACAAGCCACAAGACAAACAAACTTAAACTTTAAAGATAATGGAAAATCTGTTCTCATTATTTGTTATCTCCTCAGAATTGGATAAATCCCAAAAATGTGCTTACATGACTATTACTTTTATCTTTTAGCACAGTAACAGCATTTTTTCCCCCTTACTTACAAACCATCTTTTAAAGCTGCCATTAATAATGTGCTTGATACGACTGATGTCTACACTTAAAATCTGACTTCCATTTCAGAGCCTTCATTTGGCTTTTACTGGTAATTCCATATTGATTATGATATTATGATCATAATATTTTTCTAATATATTTTTCTTAATTTATTACCCAAGTAAAGCTTTTCTATAACCCACATCATCATCAACACTAATGAATTTCTTCAACTAGATATGAATTGCATGTCATAATCATATAATAAGTAAAATTAAGTGTCACTCAATTTATACCCCTATCTGGCAGCTGTTTGTCACAACAAAAGATTGTGTGAGACGGTGTTCTTATATGTTATTCAAGTGATGAAATGTTCCAGTGATTGAATTGGAGTGCATGTGTTGGATATTTGCTTGTCTGTAGACAGGAGTGGGCTTCATCCGAAGAGACAGGGAGAGAGACTGTATGTCCTTTAAGGTGATGGTAATGATGCTTAGATTGTGGTGTCTGTGATCTGCAGAGGACAGCAGTCCACCCATCTGTACCGACTCCAAAGGCGTCTCTGTAGACGGACCAGCTACTCAAAATTCCTCATGGGCATCCTTCTGGAAAATGGCACAAAGGTTTAGTAAACATCATTGTGGCTGTGGCACCAATTATTGTTAATATACATCAAATAGCCTCAGCCGAGTCCAAGAAACAGACTGATCACTCCAATGATGGCAACTGTCAGTCTACTCCCCAATGAAGAGAGCTGTTGAAATAATTAGTCCATGCCCTGTGAATAAAACAATAATACAACAGCCGAGACGACATCCAAAATATGCACATCGCCTCAGATGACCTGAAAACCTGCCACGGCATGGACTGTGGAACAAGGCCACATCTTCAAATGCAGCCTGAGCCACTGCCCACAGATGAATTCAGGCTTTGTTTTAATGTATGGACAAGTTGGGGTAACATCAGGGCAGAGGAACAGTGACCCCAAAACACAGCCATTGTTGGGACGTCTTTTGTTTGACCTTGTGTCTATATAATATCCTCTACACTGTTATAATCTGTTGTTTAAAGACTATAGCCTATCTACTTGCATTTATCAGTTCTGATGCTTTGATGATTGTGCTTTTATTACTTCCAAAGCCTGGAAGACAAAGTCAAATGGGTGCAAATAATCATGATCGCTATCGTAGATAAGCTTCTATTCTGGCATAATAAAATAGTCCCTCTGAGAGAAGATTTGAGCCTTTAGTCTCTTTAAAAGTGTTTCAACTGTACTGCACAGCTGCAGGTTTTTACGATATGTGCAGGTGAGCAGTGTGGCACAGTGGATGGGAGGCCTCCAGCCAACAGCTCCAGAGGCACTGTACCATAGCTGCCCTCTGACTGTGTTGAAAAATGAAGATCATTTACATACAATTGATCCATATCTATTGACTGAATGGTGCTCCAGGAAAGAAGGGGCTCATTTTTTAGGAAGTGGATAATAATGTGTGATTATCACCACTGATATTTATTACTTTTCATTATAAGTTCAGGCCTAAACTAATGTATTGGCAATAATCAGTTCAAAATGCAAAATCACATAGGAATGGTGTTAAATATATTTGCTTCGAGTAACTTAAATGAATTCAAACTTATACTCTTGATGCCCTGAGATGCCAAGTATTTCATTTCATTTTTGTTTTGCTGAATCATATGACAGGAGGTGCAACACCATAGATCAGACCTGTGGATCTGGGAAAAGCAAATGAGGCATTGTGCAGCCACCGAAAACTGTAAGAAAAAAAAAAAAAGAAAAGAAAAAAATGCCACAAAACCCCAACAGTGTCTATCTGTTTTGTTTGTTTGTTTGTTTTACTATTCTAATACATTTATAATATCTTAGTGAAATGGTCCAAAAGATTATTTTGGAAAGTCACAATTTCAGTGAAGGCAGGATTTAGTGAAAAAAAATAATGGATATTTTGTTTGTTTGTTTGTTTGTCTGTTTCATAAGTGATGACTAATCAGACCATTTGCTAATTGTCAGTTTTGATCAATTTCATTTTATTGGGTGCAGTTGATTCCTTGAAGAGCAAGAGCAAAACTACTTTAAAAGACATTAAAAAAAATACATTTGATCTATTTTGGGTAAATAGATATTACATGATATTGAAGATTTGTGCATGTGTATGCGCACATTAGCCAACATTTATCTTCAGCGTACATTAACACATATATGTAACTTTGGTTTGCTTTATCAAGTGTCCTGGGAATCACCTTAAAATGACAAATCAGTGTTTTGGATTCCAGTGGCGGAATAATCCTGTTTATGTTTTAGGTTGAGGATCTGGCCTTTTTCAGCAGTTTCTGAGTTGCTGGAACTGGAATATCTAGCATTAACGACATTTCCTCTTGAAATCATCTAATTCACCTCTTTTTTTTTTTTTAAATTGTAACATTCAAGAAACTGCTGAATCCATTATTGTCTGTACTCCAGCTATACTGCATATGGAACCTACTCATCTGTGAGTTCACTTGTGAGTTGTGTGTGGGCGATGTGCCTATTAAACTGATCACTGTGTGTACCACGAGACATTCCCATGTGTGGAATAGCGGCGATGGGACGCAGGGATTCACAGGATGCTCGTGGGTGTGAAGTCACGAGCAGTTCAAACGGACACTGGGTGTAAAGAACCAGTATGTATTTCACAACCAGCTAAAGTAGTGTCAACACTGTGACATGTTAGATTAAGGGAGAATCACCATGAAATGAAGAGGTTTGCAGACATTCTTTAAAATGCTGTCCACAGACACCTGTACCAACATACAGCGATGCTTTCTCATGTACCCCGAGTGTGAGCACACCTACATTTTTGACTTTACCTATGATGCTCTTAAATGTGTGTGTGTGTATGGTGTTCATTTTTTTCTCGACCTTTTTTCCAACCGTCCACACGGCCTCAGCAATAATAATATGCTAATATACAGGTAGTTAATATACAGGTAGGTGGTTCTGCAGAGCAAAGGCCTCCCTTTTTAAACTCTTGTGCTAAAAACATCAGATAGCTCATCAGTGGTAAAGGTGACAAGCGTGAGGCTAAGTGTGAACGGAGAGTCTTCACGCAAACACAGATGACCAGGGGACGGGGCCTGAGTTGGGCAGGCGGCGGCTGATCTGTGGGGGAAATGGTGATGATGAGAACAGACACAAGCCACATGAGGCCCCCTGACAAGGCAGGAGTCCCCTGTGGTATGTCCAGGAGTCTGCTAATGTGTATATGCACGCATACACACACACCCACACATCCACACACACACACCCACCCACACACACACACCCACACACACACACACACACAATGCAAAATAATGGAAGCACAATTGCACGCACACATGCATGCACGCATAATTTTAATGTTATAACACTAAAACATGTAAAAATGGTATTTTAAAATCTAAAACATTTTGCTGTTCAGACATTTTGTTCCTCTCTTTGAATGGCACTGTATGACATATTTTCTGCCTGCGATAGTTAATGATTGTACCCCCTCTAGTGGTGTCATGTTCTATAGCACTTATTTAGAAAGATCTGCAGGCCCACACCGCTGCTATAAATTGTAAAGAAAGCTTTTTTGCCCTTGTGTGAGTGTGTGTGTGTGTGTGAGAGAGAGAGAGAGCGAGAGAGAGAGAGAGAAGAGAGACAAAGCTGACTGTATAACAATACAACACAGTGTTACATTTATGACAACATCTTCTCAGCAAATTCCTTGGTAATTGAATACCTAGACAATAGTATAGTGGAGTTCATTTGATAAACTGGAGGTTCTATTAAAATGCGTGAGAAGTTTTAGACAGAATTCATCTTGGCAGCAAAAACATCTCAAATTTGGTTAGGCACCTTTTGTGGAGCCATGCTGGTTATTCCACGCATGCAGAAGTCATTCCCAGTTTGCCTCACAAACACGCCACAGCTCCCCCTCCACCATGAGGGTGCCTTTAAAACGATATGCCTTCTGGGGTGTTCTTTTATGAGCTGTAGTTGCACCATTGACTATTGTATAATTCCCTTCAAATCAGTTTGATCCCTACCCCCCTCTTCACCCTACCCCTCCCTCCCTGACTTAACAACCAGAAAAAGGTCACATTTCTGAGAAGTGACTTCCATGCATGTTCCATGCTGGGTCGTCACTTTCAATTTCCTAAGACCTTTCATGTCATACACCCATCAAACCACAGAATTGTGAACACGCTGCCATGTGCACTATCATACCGTTGCATGGTGCTGATAACGTATCAAAGAACATAACATTGCAATGTAATGTGTGATACATGTGTATTTTCAGCATCTGTTTTACTCTGACGGGAATACAATTTCAGAATACATTTTAATTTGATTGTATAGTGCCACCAAACTGTAGCTTTGAGCAGAGCTGAGCTGAACTGAGTATTTTTGGGAACATGCAGTTGAAGCGATCAGCCTCTCCACTGCAGCTGATTCTGTTCTCATGCAACACTTAACTTTGAGAGACCCTCAGGACTCCCAGGGAGAGTTCAATAAACAACTGTCTTTTTGTTTTTCAGCGCACCGTTCAGATGGTACAAGATGTTTAACTCTATGCACCAATTTAATGGAGCATGAAATGCAGGCCTGAACTGCAGCAGGCTCCTAACCTGCAAATGACATAGTCTACAAGGAGCTTGTACTGTGACCTAAGTGAGCTGTATCATAACCACATTTGACTGGTGACGATTAGTGACCTTTTGCTCATCCAGCAGCCATCCATTTCAATTACACCAACCTGTAAAGCTTTAGTGGGAGAGCGAGTGGAGATCCTCTACTGTAGAGAGTGAGCTTCTACTGTACTTCTACTGCTAGGATACTTTGACCTACAGTGGAACATATGCTGATCAAATCTGTATACTGTTAACTTAGGCTCCACATTATGGATTGAAATTTAAAGCCAATATCACATATTTTTTGTATGAAGTTCTCTCCATGCGCCGCATTCAACCTTAGACAAAGAAAGCCTTACTCGCAAGCCCTCATGGTAAACTGGTATTCCAAAAACACCAGCCATCGCGGATCCAATGGGGAAAAAAATTGGGTCCTTATTGCATGATTTCTCAAACACGTGCCCATGCACACTTCATGCAACTAGATGCCAGTTTTGTTGCTGTAAAATATTACAATTACAGAGCCAATTTTTTTCCCCCACTGCATCAGAGATGGCTAGCTTTTTAGGGATATGAATTTACCATGAAGGCTTGTGAATAAAGCTGTCTTGGTTAGAGGTTGAAGGCAGCACACGGTGGATACTTGATGCAAAAATTATGCATTATAGGTGAAGTATTCCTTTAAAGTGATTATCCATGAGTGGACAATGATTTGGTCTGTTGAACTCAGCGCACCTACAAGTCCAAAAGAAAAGGAGCTACATCTTTGCTCCGTATCATCTCCAGTCGCCATGGCCTGCTTGTCATCTTTGGAAGGCGAGAGTGAATTTCCCTCTACTTTTTGCTTGAACACAGACACTTCCTGTCTTAGCACGCCTGCCTTCGTCAACAGCACATTTGTCAAACTTAAGGACCGGGGCCAGATCAGGCCCATAGCACAATTATATCCGGTCTGCAACGTTATTTTTTTTATTTTCTATTATTAGTAGCGCAGGTTCATATTAGCCACAACACGGATGCTGCAGCACGCACTGCAATGTCTCGTGCAGCCAACACAGCAAAGCTCCTGCCCACTCTGTAATGAGTTTGGTCTTAGATAACCTCGCTCTGTTTTATAAAAAGATATCTTGGAGGAGGAATGATGCATGTCAAGTTCATACCTGTGTATGATTCATGATTTTTACAGGACATATTTTTAACAAAAGGCTCACCAACCTTTGTCCAAATCATTCAACAGATATAGGCCATGTTTGTCACTCAAACTGATTGTGATTTTTTAAATATGGCCACTTTAGTGATTGAGTTTGACACCGCTGCTCTACAGGATTAATTTCTATTTTTGATTTCTTTTCTTTTTCAGCTTCTGTTTATGAAGTTTGGGTTTCTGAGAGCATTGCTCTTTTCTTTGTCTGTTGAGTTGTAGTAGCTATCTGTAGTCATATGTGTAGTCATTTATTCCACACAGACACAAAAACCTTTTTTTTCAGCAGGAAATGTAAAATGCATTACTTCCTGTGTGGCAGAACATAGCTTTGTGGTAATGTCTTAACTGACAACAGCAAGTGCAAATGGGATCATGAACTAGTAGCAGGATAAATCATTATTCACTAATGCATAAAATCAATTGAGAGTGCCACATCAATATCTATGCAGTTACTGTGTATTATTATTTGAATGCGTTCGTTGTATCAATGTCTTACTTTCAGTTGACACATCTGCAAGTATGAACAGATATCACATGATTTTAAAGGAATTTCAGCAACAGAAAATATGATATCCCCCACACAAAAAAAGTTATTTGAAACAGTCGCTATTGTTCACAAAGGTGAATTTGCCACATTTCTTTGTGCCGAAGTTGAGTACACGCAGTACTACAGCTTAAATGTAATTCTCAGAAAATAACAGTTGCTGTTTTTTTCATTCCAGCTTTTAAGCATGTTTTTAATCTTGGTGGTTGGTGGTTGAGCTATAGATGTGCCTGTCTTCATGCTGTTAGTGATTCATCCAGACATCACAGACCCGTGACATTTTTTACCAGCACCAGCGAACACTTCAGCTTCCTCCTAATCTCCCATCAGCTCCACCTCAGGCCTGCCTGCCTTAACCTCGGCATGCACGCTGCCTTGTAAAACCCCAGGCAGATACACAATAACCTTAGATGTATCACTTATACATCTAACCTTTCTTTTCTGAAACGTGTTGCTATCAGGGCTACTGCACCAGCAGCACCCCCAGCAGTGCACATACCTTTCATTAAGCTGTGGCTACTGTACACAACAGTTGGTACAGTGTGTGAAACAGCAACTGCCTATGCTCGCTGTTAATAGATGCATGTGAGAAACGTGCATACTGTATGTGTGTGTGTGTGTGTGTGTGATGATACCGTTGCATTTGCAACGGTATCATCAGTATCCTCAGAAGCCTGTCTTCTGTTTTTTACTGGTTTCTTCAGTGAAAGAGCGCGAAAGAGAGTGTGTAGGTGTGTGTGGGCGTATGTGTGTGTATATATATATACATACATATATACACACACACACACACACACACATATATATATATATATATGGCCAAAACAATGTTTTTGCATGTTTTAGCCTATGTGCTATTTGACTGAAAAGTCAAACCTGACAATAAGCATGTAAGGACATAATAAATATAAAAATAATGTGGTTCTTCTTACTGTAAAAAAATGATAGTCTGGCTAACAGCCAAGTGAGAAGTTTGTTGTTTTCTGATTTGTCCCATAACACATGAATGCACCATCATACTCTCTGCAGGGCTTGAAACACTTTGCTTGAGAAGCTCCCATATAAAGGAATGCATATGTCCCCCACAAAATATAAATCAGAAAAAAAAAGTTTTATGAATTAACTCAGCCCCAATGGAGCAGCAGAGAATTTCAATTTAAAATCCATCACTGAAAACACTGAATTTTAAACACCACACAATAAATATAATAAAGGAATAAATACAATAAATGATAAATTGATTTTGACACAGAACAAAGACTAGTGCATCAACACAAATACTTTTTTGAATGGTTCTGCTTGTTTTTCTGTGAACAAACAGCATCAGCTGGCAATATGGTTGAAGTTAAAGCCCTA
This sequence comes from Myripristis jacobus, assembly GCA_900302555.1. Lineage (NCBI taxonomy): Eukaryota > Metazoa > Chordata > Actinopteri > Holocentriformes > Holocentridae > Myripristis > Myripristis jacobus. The sequence continues at coordinate 23,121 of OMLB01018412.1, read as the reverse complement.
TAATCAGGATAACTAAACTAACTAAAAAAATTGAAAGACTAGAATCTCAGATTTTTTTTTTGTGGATTTTGTCACATTCACCACATTCATATCAGTCGGGTGCTACAATTTGCTGGTGGTGACACAAGACGTCAGCATAATGCCACCAACTGTCCTAGTTCGTTTTAGCCCAGTAGTTTTCCATTAGTCCCAGCTGCCGGCCAGAGATCACAACATTTCCAGTCGACTACTTTCTTACTGTTTTTTTTTTTGCTTGTTTTTTTATATAGAGAGAGTTGCTTCTCACCCTGTTAATGTAAGGTGCTTCGTGTACAATTATATCTAACCTTTAACTACTGCATTTACAAACATGCATTGTAATTTTAACTCTGGTCAAGTACCATTTCAGTGGTAAAGGTGACAAGTCAGTACCATTTAATTATCAGACAGACTGACTGATGTGAATCTGGTTCCTGTTGTCTTTGCAGCAGTCATAAAAACACAACCACCAAAGTCAGGCTTCAAATTCTATAACTTGAGGAAAATAAATGATAAATGCTAAAAATAAGAAAATGCTAGAGAGAATACTGCAGGAAGGTAAAGTCATCAGTGCAGAGGGCATCAAAGTCTTCTTCACCACAGTGTGACTTTTTTTTTTTTCATAGAGAGTTGCCTCTCACCCTGTTAATGTAAGGTGCTTCATGTACAATTCCGAACAGCATATGACATGAAAGTGGAAGTGCGTTTGTCAGTCACATGATTAGTAGGCAGGCCATGTAAGCAACATGTGCAGGGTTTGCCAACTTAAGCCCAAATGCTTTTCTGCTTCTTTACCCCTAAAAAATTAGCTGTAGGTCTCTTTATTATTGTAAGTTGCTTTTCTTGCTCATTGTAACAATTTAAGATTTTAGTGCAATAATCATAAGGTAAAATTATGTTATTCTGACTTGTATCACGCTGAACTCCCAGTTTGCAGGCCGTAAATAGTTTAATTTAGTTCTGCAGCAAATATGTAGAAATAGCTTATCTTCTCACTTATGGTTTTGTTTCCTTATGTGGGTCATTAAGAGGCATCAGTATTAAATTGAGATATTGTTTCATACTCCTTGTATTTGCTTTAAGAAATGGATGTGCAGACACTCAAATTATTGATAATAATATCCCTAACCTTGGCTGATTTTGAAAAAAATGAATATATGATACGATACTTGTGGTGTTTGGTGTAATGGCAGCTTGTTTTCTACATGCTTCTAGGTGCTTCTGTATTATGCTGTGTTGTCTGAATTTTCAGTGGATTTCCTAAATGCTGTGCATGTTATGCGCTTGTGTTTTGTCTGTCTGCATGTGTTTTCTTAGGCTGCAGTGTGTTGAGCTCTCAGGGCCACCATACTACAGGGGTATAAAGGCCTTTTCACATTCTGAGTCCATGGACAGCTGTGGATTTTTTACCAGCTCAAAATGTCACCTCATTTGAAGTCTGTTTGTCCATAAAATGATGTGTATGATGTGACGCAACTGCAGAATTAGACTGTTGTGGCTGATAGAAAACAGCCAACCACTGACAGTTACGGACTCAACAAGTGTAGCACAGCAGTGTTATATCATTTCAGTGGATTTCACAATTTTCTATTAGACACAAGGTTCTCATATTGATATTGAAATGAGGAATTTGGGTATGTGGAGGTGAATGTAACGCTTTGTAAACAGCAAATCAGTTGGTTTGTCCTTGAATGAATGAATGTGTTGTGGTGAGTGACATAGAACAAGTTGACAGGCTGAATTACATTTTACCTGTACGCTGTGTGTCGGAAACATTTTTAAACACAAAGCTTTCTATCTTGCTCACCTGAGGGTCAGGTACTTGTGAGCAGTCTTCAACCGCAGCCTGTTTTTGATCATGTCAGCGAGAGCCTTGGACCCGCTGACCCTCTTGCTGGAGCTACTCGAGGACGCTGCTGCGGCATCGCCCAAGCACCCAGTTGTACTTGCTCACCACATGGTGGAGGAGTCCAGGTCACAGTTCCGGAAAATAGATGTTTTGTTTGTTTGTTTTCTTTTCAGTGCAAAACAGCATACTGAAAGAACGGCAATGACTTTTAACCCCCGAAATGAGACCCCAAAGGCTAGTGGTTTATTTTGTTTAATAGGGAAAGCTTGATCAGGAATTGAAATGCTTGCATGTTTACCACAGAAATAATTCTGCTGTCATTGTTGTCACTAGCATTGTAGTGAGCAGCCAGCGGTAGACTTAGCTAGTTTTTTTTTTTTACTTTTTTGCTATTTTGCAAGTGTTTGCTTATGCTGTTAGCGAAATTATGGTACTTTTGGTCACTTTTTGTCATCATTGTTTGTACATTGTACAGACGGCCAAAATTACCATCCAAATACAATAATTATACATCTTGCAACGTCGCCCCCAGTTGTGGGTGTGTTTTCACTTAGGGCTGTATTACTACATTGATGCACTTAAGTTGCTGGCAAAAATAAATAGAATCCAGTCAATATATATATATATATTTTTTTTTTTTCTGCA
>OMLB01018412.1:0-20589 GCA_900302555.1 Myripristis jacobus | reverse complement strand
GTTGCTGGCAAAAATAAATAGAATCCAGTCAATATATATATATATATATATATATATATATATATATATTTTTTTTTCTGCATCTTAAAGGAATTCCCTCTGATAGATCTTTATTTCCAAAAAATCTTGCCTCTGTCACCTTTAACTACTGCATTTACAAACATGCATTGTAATTTTAACTCTGGTCAAGGCAGTATTGTTCAGTATGAGTCAGTGAGTGAGTCAGTACCATTTAATTATCAGACAGACTGACTGATGTGAATCTGGTTCCTGTTGTCTTTGTAACAGTCATAAAAACACAACCACAGAGTGACTCAGGAGATCACCAAAGTCAGGCTTCAAATTCTGTAAGTTGAGGAAAATAAATGATAAATGCTAAAAATAAGGAAATTCTAGAGAGAATACTGCAGGAAGGTAATGTCATCAGTGCAGAGGGCTTCAAAGTCTTCTTTACCACCGTGTGACTGAGTGTGGCACACATCTGATGTCAGTGTAGGTGGGATTTGGCACACTTCACAAACGTTTTCAGAGATCTTTCAGGTACTCCAGCTTAATTTACCATCAACAGTCAACCAGACAGGCACAAAAGCCCATCCACAGAGAAACAGCTTGGCGTCAGTCTATCTTATGTAAGTAGGTAAGTTTTTATTATGATCACCTTTATATCTAGATTGTCTTAGTTGCTTCTACACACCTGTTTCCTTCCTCTAATGACTCATCATTTAAAACATGATCTTTTTCCAAAATGACAGGTGGGATGGCTCTTGATAACATCACTGTGGACACATCTGATTTCCACAGCTCTGCCAACCAGAGCAGCTGCGATGTGTTTATCTACCAAAGTGCAGCAGTGGTACTCTTCCCTGTTTTCTACTCTCTGATTTTCCTCATCAGTCTATGTGGTAACAGCTTGGTTCTCTATGTGATCTGCCAGAGGAAGCAAAAGTTCAACTCCACTTCCATCTACCTGGTCAACCTGGCTCTGTCTGATACTCTGTTCACACTGGCGCTGCCAGGCAGGATTACCTACTACATCCGCTGGTTTGATTGGCCTTTTGGTGACCTTCTCTGCAGACTAACAGCTCTTCTCTTTTTTGCAAACACCTATGCAGGTAATTTCACAAAATCTGCTGTGGGATGCTATCATGCTTCAAGGTGTCTTAGTCTTTTTCTGTATATATATATATATATATACATACATATATACATATATATATTTGACACCTCTAGATCAAATGTCTGTTTGCTTTCTCCAGCTAGATAACAGGCGTTTATGTGTTTATGTGTTGTTTCTATATTAGCTCCATACTTCTGACTCTGTAAGTTTTATCCTGGCTATACATGTCACTGGATGGCAATTTATGTATACAGAAAATGCCATGTCTATCATCAGGTATTGCCTTCATGACCTGTATCAGTCTGGACCGTTACCTGGCCATTGTGCATCCACACAGACTACAGTGCTTGCGGAGAGTGAAAGTGGTGCAGAGGGTCTGCTGCCTGGTGTGGGTGTTGGTGCTGCTGCAGACATCCCCTGTACTGTTCAGGAGCATGATCCGCCAAAACCAAGGAAGACGAACTTGCATGGAGTACCTCAACTTTGAAGGCTCCCCCTCCACTCCTTACCTCCTGCTTATGGCCTGCACCATCTCCTTCTGCTGTCCCCTGATGGTCATCATAGCCTGCTATGCCAAGGTCAACCTGAAGCTGCGAGCTGCAGCCAAGCAGAATTCTCTGGCTTGCCGTTTTCGCAGGGGCCATAGGGTCAACACCATTATCCTCGTCATCCTCCTTACCTTTATCATGTGCTTCAGTCCCTACCATCTCAATGTCATGCAGTTCATGATCAAGAAGATACACCACCAGCCATCCTGTCAGGAACTCAGGGATTTTAAGGTGTCTTTACAGGTAGGGGCTACGGTTTTATTGATTAAAAAAAATTCCCATGTGATTCCCTCATCATAATCACTCATAATCCAGAGTTTTCTCCCTTCAGGTTACAGTCTCACTCATGAATTTCAACTGCTGCTTGGATCCAGTCATCTACTTCTTTGCCATTAAGACCTACAAGCAGAGAGTGATGAGTCTGTTTAAGGACTATCTGTATGCCTCTGGTGCGTCCACTAAAATGACCACAGAAAACAGCAGCAGCAACACCTGAGAGACCACAGCCGAAGTGACGAGGAAAATTGACGACTACAAAAAGTTTCTTGTAGCCGTGGCAAATGTTCTTCGTTTGCTCTTGGAAACTCAACTCAAATTTCAAAATTACCTGCTGTTATAATTTAGTGTAAATGCCAGCTTTGGAAATGAATTTGAATGCCTTCATTTAAGATGTGTTGACATTTAGCATGTAAATACAGATGCCCATATAAATGAATGACCTTCCCATGTCCAGCCTGCAGATTTGCAGTACATAAAGCAATGGATTTTTTTTGTTATGATACTGTATTGTTGAGCAAAAAACCATTTGACTGTAGAGCAGAGTTTTTTTTTCACTATATACCGTATAGTTTGATATTGTTCCATTATGATGTATTTTATTGTTACGTTGTGTCTCTGACAAGATTTTATGTCTGTATTGGGTAGTGTGTGATATAATAACCAGCTGACAGAAGAGTCATCAACATGAGGTCCAGCTAATCAGTGTCTATGTAACTATGTTGGTAGTCTTGTATGCCGGTGTGTGTGCTGACATATATAATTAAGTAACCATATTCTGGCTGTGAAATGTTATATCATTATGTTATGCTATGTAAATATGTCATGTTATATAAATATGTGGGCCAAGTCAAGTGGAAACAATTAAATTTTAGCAAAGCATATAACTGGATGTCAGTAGTTTCTTCTTGGACATAATAAATTCTCCACTCTTTTACTCTTCCTTTTTAACTCTAATGAGACACAGACCCAAAGTTCATTAAAGTCAGTGTTCATGTTTTTGAGATCCAACATAGATCCTCAAATCTCAACATACACAATGTGATGTGATGATTCCTCAGTGTGCATTCAAGAATATTAATCACGCAGCTCTGGGTCATTTACTGATGCAGCTGGGACACATGTCAGTCAAACTCCAGTATTAGTACAATGGCATGGATGTTAAAACCACTGTAATCTGTGCTTTCGTGCAGCCATCAAAATATGCATATGCCTCAAGAATATCACTTACTCAATACTATGCAAGGACACAGGTGAACTTCAGCTATGGTAAAAAAAAAAAAGAAAAGGAAAAAAAAGCGGAACAACAAGTCATACATCTCTTTTCTTTGATATATATACATCTGAACTGAGTGTGGGAGTACAGAGGTGAATTTCATCACCACTTCCTCACCCACCTTTCCCGCTCCCCTTCAGAGGCCCCATCCCTGTTCAGTTCCACATCTTGTGGTGGGGCTGCTATGTGTGTCTTACAAGTTTAAGCAGGTGCATCGTGTCTGTTTATAGTGTGCTCTGTGTAATTCAGAGCCCCATCTCTAAATTTAACCTTGATCATTTCCTGAGTTTGTGGAATCTGTGCCATGGCAATTCGCAGAGACAGTAATGTACATAAACTGTGTCATACTATAGAGTGTTAAATTAATGTATTGCAGTGCATCCATAATTACAAACATTGGCATGTCTATTTGAGGGGTTTCAGTTGACATAGTTTGCATAATTGAATTGAACTCGAATTGACTGAGAGGGATGGCAAGAGAATCTCTGTCAAATTGACATACCACATATACTTTCAAACTTACCTTTTAGCTGAATGGAGAGGAAACACTAGCACAATTTCATGCTACCATTTCAAAAAGCTGTGGCTTTCATATGAAAGTAGAATGCAAACAGTGGTAGAGGAAAGCAGGTCAGCAAGTCATCTAATGAGGCCAATGCAACATCAACAAGAAATATCTTGGAAAAATATAGAAACCTACCAAAATACCATATTGCAATGGGGAGGAGGCACCATGTAAGTCAACAGGAAGAGATAACATGCGTTTGATAACAACAACTAACAACCTTAAAAAGAATTTTTAAAAAATAAATAAAAAATTACACTAGATTTTGCACTAGTTTTGTTCTGGGTTGCACCTCCTAATGAAGGTGGAGTGTGATCACTCTGTCAGTCTGTCATGTAAATCTGGCCGATGTTTTTTTTCATACCCAGGTTTTTAAATTATAAGGGCACTGCCATGGGTTTCAGTGGTAAGCGACAACCCTTGAAGCACACAGTGACATAGAGAAATTTCACACGTTAGAAATGGCCGTTTGGTTTCGTTTTATTTAGCCAAGAGTTCTGTGATGCTGGTGTGAGAGCGCTGTAAAGTTACTGTTAACAAAATGTTAACAATGATAGTTTACTGGTTTGCAGAAATACCATGCAACGAGGGATCGCTTTGGATAATGATTTTATAACTTAATGCAGATTATCTGAAGTCTCTGGTTGTGTGATTGTTTTAGAAATATCCTTCCAGTTGGGACCTCAGATTTTTCATTTGTAAAACTTTTTGTTTGTTTGTTTGTTTTTAACTCTGCCCTAGAATCAAGTCTCCAGCATACTTGAGTTTACATCAAAATCATTTTAGCTTCAGATTAATGCTTTTGTCCATTGGTTTTGTGAATACAGATCTGTGCACAAAACCATGTTACCTGCCAAGCTCCAAATTCAGGAAGTGCATATGGTTTTGACTCTGCTCAAATGGTACAGCTGTTTTACACTGGGGGTGATATGATAGCATATTAAGGAGTAAGACCCAATTCCCTTTAATCTCCTTTAGTGTCCAGTTGTGCCATTAAGCATGAACTCACAAGGTAATGAGTCAGCTCTCAGTTTCACAGTGAGATAACGGTGCCTGACAGCCTTTGTTTAGGTTTAGAGTAGAAGTTCAGCATCTGCAGTGGCCATTACTATACTGCACTGTACTTCTTGAATCTCATTTAAAACACCTATGTTGTCTTGGATGAAAACTGGTAGTGAAGGCAAAAATCAGCTTTATGAGAAAATCAATATACTTGGAAATGATTCAGTAAGATTGTCATTTCCACTTATAATGGGTACATCAGAAGGATTTTGAGACTAATTTGAACTCATCTTGCAATTAGTCAATCATTTCTTCTTCCCTCAGACGCCACTGGTGACATGTCTCTTCTAAGCATTCATTTTCAGTTTTGGTTTTATGGGTGTTCAAAAGGATGCCCTCGGGGGTATCTGACAAGTTTCTCTCCCCCTGACCTATACATCAAACTGCAGATATCAGTTGTGTATATATCTTACAAAGATAATGGTGCACTGGCCACTGAATGACTGAATGTGTAGAGTCGTCTGTTACTTACATAAAAGGCTGTGAGCCTCCTCAGGAAGGGCACTCCCCTCTGTCCGTTCTTGCACACTTTGTTATTACTCAAGTTTATTGTTGACATGCACTCAATTCCTTGTGGGACTGTACCATCTCTACTTCTACACCCTAGACAGTGACAGGTGACAGGTGTGTTTTCTTGCTCTGGCACAGCGCACTACTCCTGTGGCCTACTAACATAGAGCTGCAGACATTTCTCTTTGCACCTCAGATCCACTGGACTCCTGTAGTTGTCCTCTTTGCCCCCACTGATGCATCCCCTAATAGAGACGTCATCAGAGGACGTCTGGAGACAGTAAAGTTGAGTCCACGGTGTTGACAGTGAACAGGACTGGTGACAGTACATTCTCCTGGGCTGTACGGCTGGCCTCACGAAACCCCTCTTTCGGTTAGAGGTTAGTGCCATGGAACATCACTGGAGCATCCATTCTTAGGCACCAAGACAAGTCAGGACAGTTTCCACAACACCCTCCTCAGCCTCAGGTGTTGAAGAGGTGCGAGACAACCTGGGCTACCTGATTGGCACCTGCTTTAGCACCACGGAATAGGGCAGTAGGCCCTGCTGGCCCTGCTTTGGCATGCTAAAGCCGGGTGGTTCAGGGAGCTAAAGCGTGGTGATGTCCCCGAGTGTAACGAATGTGATGGAGTAGCTGGGCGGGATGATGTGAAATGTGAAATGCGAGTGACTGTCTCGATGGTCCCTTATCCTTGCTATTAGTAATGGCAGAATTTGAAGTTGGTCTGCAAATGAGATCGGTGATCCTCCCATTGGGTGTCCTCCTAGTATTCTTGATATAATTAAAGGAATTTTCACCTATGATTTATAATTTTTGTATCAAGTACTCACCATTTGCTGTCTCCGATCCAAAGGAACAAAATGGGTCCATAATTAATAATAATAAGTAATAAATAATGGTTTTACAACAGCTAAAGGCGATTGAAAGTTTAAAAAGCTCGCATGTGTCATGCTGTATATTCTCTGGTATTTAGTAGTATGTCTAGTACTTCCCAAACACGTATTCTGGCCCAAATCTTGCCGCAAAGAGCACTTCCTCAAAATTCTCTCATGTGTGGTCATGAGGCGTGTGCGCACAAGCGTGTTCGTTTGAGTGGACAAGCCACGTGGACCGCCGTGCTTGTGTGCTTCATGAAGGCAGCACACAGTAAGTACTTGATACAAAAATTATGTATTATGGGTAAAGTATTACTTATGCTGTAGGCGATCTCTGTGTGCTCTACTTGCATTTGTTTCTACATCCTGTGTTGTGCCATGCTATTTTTTTTTTTTCGTTGCATACAGACTTCTCTGTGGTGACAAAATGCACCCTATCACACAGTGGATCCATCAGCTGTTGCTCAATAATGCCTGATAACAGCCCAGTACATTTCTAAACATGCCATTTGGCCATCTCAGTTCTCAACAGAGCTGAACAGACACCTCATTTCTGTGCTGTTTTTTGACATTAAACTGATGAATTCACCAGTTATGGATCTGATCGATTTTGTTTAAGCTATCGTGACCTTGCTAGCAATCAAATTATAATATCTGGTTAGCTGTCACACACATTTACATCCGCTTTGCACACCATCCGACATCAAATCTAGTAGAAAGTAGTATTAGCAGAGGGTAATACTTACATGTTAGCTTTGACTGAGAAACCTCCATACATCCTCTTGTTCTCTAAATACACTTAAACTGATGTGTTACTCCTTGATTGAGGTCACACATTTGTTTTTAATATGTACTTTTGAATTAGCTGTGCAATGAAACATTTTTACATATTGCTGCTACAAAAAAATGCCTTGGAACTCCTTTTTGCTAAAATAAGTGATAATAGAAATGCCACCATTCAAAACATGTGTTGCACAGTTGCACAGTCCTGTACATGCTTTATAATCATATTAAACAAGATAAGGGGTTGCTGTGATGTAAACGTTAAAGAAATGGCTTTATAAACCGAAAGGGTGCTGTTCTGATCCCTTAGATGGGCAGGAAAAGCAAAGCACTCCACTCCTAACTGTTCAGTGGCCAACAGTGTCAGTCTTTGGTAGTACTGGGTGGATCCAAATAGGTGTGAATGTCTGTAAATGTGTAGGTGTGAAGCAGGGCCTTACGGAAAAAGAGCGTTCATACTCAGCAAAACCAGACAGATTCCAAGACACAAATGTACATAATTGATAATGATGAATAAAATGTAATAAAAAACAAACAAACAAAAAAAAACAGATTCAAACTGTTAATAAGACCTGTTAAAAGCAAGTCTACAGAAGTGAGTTTTCAATTCTGACCTCAAAAAAGAGACAGATTTGGCCGCATGGAAAGAATTAGGAGGCTATGCAGAGTCAATGAGTCCAGCAAAAACCAATAGCCACTGATCAATGCTACCACACACCGAAATAAAAGAGGATATAGAAGCGTTACATCCTCTTTTTTTTTTTTTTTTTTTTTTTGCATAACAGTCTGAAAACACGGTTTCTGTAGAACCCCTGCACAGTCTAGCCAACTGTGTGGAGTGGCTGGATTGTGTCAAGTCATTCTGTAACTACACTTCTCTCAATGATTGTGATTGCTGCAGGTTCAGAAAATACCCACTGCCTTTCTTGATTTTCTCATGATCTTCAGTTCCGCTTACCTCGTGCTCAGTAATTTTCAGAATTTTGAGGCTATTTGTGCACCTTTTGCACGGCTATGATTTCCTCAAATTTAGCCTGATATCTGTGCATAAACTCTGTGGTAAATCTGATTAGATGAGTCACCTGATATTTTCCAAACCATAGACATGCACCACAGTCCACAGTCTATATCTGTGACAGTTGGGTAGATGTTAATGCTGGGTATACACTTATGCACAGACTGCATGAGGCAAGTGCATATTGCATTCCTACATGGTAAATCAGCCCACCCCATTGTATTTGGATGGAGGTTCCCGCATGGAGCAGTAAAGACACTACTGCCATCTTGTGTCATGCTGAATTTACAGCACAGGTGCCAGCATGCAGGGCAAAGTTATCAAGAGCAAAATCAGTCGCTTTAGCTCTATTTCTCCCTTGTCCTTTTCTCTCATGTGAATGCACTGAACCCCAAAGGCTGTGGTATCCTCTGTGAAACAACCGATAATTTGATAAGAACCTCGGCTGTTCTGATGTATTTGCATGTGAAGCGATCCGTGCATGTAATTTCGGTAAAGCACTCTGAGCTGCATTTCTTGCGGGAAAACTGCCACTGATATGTGACATAATTTGTACCACAGAGGAATGGAAAACCAATACACTTACCTATTTGGCATTTCAAATGGGCCACTCCACCTTTGAGTGTTATCATATAAGACTAAGTAGTCCCAGTTAGCAAAGATATACTGTACAATATGATATCCGACCAATTATAATTTTTCACAATTGTCCTGCACTGGTCTGTTGCAGTAAGAGGAATAAGTGGTCTAGGCTGGTGAAAAAAGATTAAAAAAAAAAAAATCAGGGCAGCACCCCCCCCACAGCTGTAGTTGCAGGCAATGACCATAGAGTTACAGTGTAGGTATCAACCCTGACAGACATACAAACGATATCTGATCAAAGTGTTGCAGATGTGTTTGCTTATTGTATTCATTTTAAGAGAAAGCAAGAAGGTCCACGTGAACAGCAAATCGTGGGAAACAGGTAATGAAATATGATCTGGTTCTCCAAAATTTCGGTGGCAGAACTTGATCTGTATGTGAGAAAAGACTGTGGCATTAATGTCTGCCTCTGTGTTTAGCAACACCCAGAGTTTACACATGCTTTGTTTTCCTAAATATGCCGTTCTAATGTGCTGAACCTTTAACCTAAAAATCTTCCAGTCTGCTGAGAAACACAGATTATGCAGAGGATGTAGAGCGACCTTTTCTTTGTAATAGATAAATTGGCTGAGACAAAGTGATACAAAACTGTATCAAGTTATCAGTCTGACATTAACGCTGTTACCCAACCTAATTTGTTTTTGAAGAAGTAAGCAAGAACAGCCACAGAGTGAAGTTTCCTGTGTAACTGTTGCAATCTTATCTTAACCACGTGTGGCACAACCCAAGCCTCTCATTACACCAGTAGCATTTTGCCCTTGAACTTGCACAGTATTACAAAGTATATCTGCTATTTGGGGAGTGCATGCACACAATGGCCATTAAACAGCATGCCGTTCAATTTTAATTGACAGCAGTGCTTCTATAGAAATCATTTGAGAGGTGATGAAAGTGTTGGCGTCATATCAAAAGCAGTGTACCATTTAAATCACTATCATGGCTTTTGAGATCTACACATGGTATTTTCATGTTGTTATTTTTTTTCAAATCAACAGTATCCCAGCCAGCTGGTAAAACGATTAGGCAAGGAACCAGAGGTAGCTGTAAAATCACTGAATGTAGACCGATCTAACAGCGGATTACAGTCTATCACTCGACTCCAGTAGACAACAACCATATCAGTGCATTTGAAATTGTCACTGTTCTGTTAATTTCCTGCACTTGCAAACCTAGTATAAACTGAAGCATCGGCCGTACAACAGCCCTATATCTTCGTCACTGTCTGCTGCATTGCACTATATTTCAACAGATACTACTCAAGAGGATATCCTTTTTGAAGTTCATCCTTGTAGTCAGAACTTCCTACATTCGTTGCAGGATGTGCAGATCACTGATCAGCGCCAAATTATCTAAGCAGCCAGCCATTGCCTAGCAGCACTTAGCTCCAAACATCTAATGATCATGAGGTCATATCACATCATTTTAACGGCACTCTGCAAGGAATTTTGTCTGGACCCTAGATGTACCTTTGAAGCGCTCTTGGACAGCATGCATTTGATTAGCAAAATGTGCTGTCCGGCCTGCTTTAATTGAAATGTTTGGCTGAAAACTAGACTGCAATAACCACAGGTACAGAATCCTAAGCTATCGTAAGTGACTGTTGTTGAGTATTTAGCCCTTCTGTGTCCTATGAATAGCCTTGGCAAACCATCGTGTCTGTTCTCAGTCAGCACTGGGTGTGATCTGGCTGTCTGAGGCCCAGTGAGTCAGACCCACAAGGACAGGTTGATGAGGAAGTTATAGTGTTTCCCTTGCCTCAACACTGGGCTTGTTTTGAAAGATGTGGCCTCCTTTGTCACTCACACTCGCGCCACCGCCGCCACTTGCGGCATGCGACAAACATGAGTGATTTCGTTGCATTAATAAATAAATAAATAAATAAATAAATAAATAAATAAATAAATAAATAAAAACAACATCCTCTCCTTGCAGGATCATCATTAATAACCTAGAAATAAAATAAAAGGAGACTCCATTATGCCATGCACTTCCTTGTGTGTTTTTCTTCCCTGCTTGTGAAATAACTCACCTTTCAACAAGGGACAGACTTTGGCGAGAGCGTGCACCGGCCCCAGACGGGTGTACTGCCCAACAGCAAACTCCATGAAGAGCAGAGGGATGCCGCACAGGAACAGCATGACGAGGTAGGGAACCATAAAGGCACCTGAAGCAGGACAACAGGAAAGCACAGACAGGTTGGGAATGTGTTTCAATATGTATCAAAGCACTTTGTCTTTGTATGAGAAACTATCTAAATTACTATCTAAATTTGTTAAATTAGCTCAAAATGGTGTGGATTTAGATGAACACCGGCAGAGTGCTGATCTTTACACTCTCAGAACTAGACTAATACTGATCATTTTGCTGTCGCCTTTATCTTTGCAGTTTATCTCTCTCACTGCATTTATCTTATTTCCCCTTAACTTTACGCTTGCCATACCATGATAGTGAGCAAAAATACCACCTGCCTCTATTTTTCCAGGCTGCTGAGTCACTCTTGGCTATGATGAGAAAGCAAAATTATTTGTGGGAGTCTGAGAGAAATTGGTTTGTATAATGTTTCTGTACCAGGATTATTGATTTGGTGTATTCATGTTTATGATCTGCTGAGAAACCAAAGTAAAGACTTTAAAAAATAAGAAAAGAAAAAGGACCCATGTAAATCTATTCATACTTGTAGTCTATTCATCTTGTGTCCTCATTCTTTGCATATAGGCCATCAGATTGAAACATGTTGGTGAGAGTTGTTATTTCCGTATTTCAAACTAAATCCAGGTTTTTTCATTATTTGTATAAAAAGAATTGCCATGTCAAGTCTGTTGAATCACTATAATCTTCAAAGATATCTGACGTCACATTCATGAATACTGTCCGTGACAAAGCACCAATCTGTTTTAGCAACTCACCACTAATGATGATTAAGATCTATCTAAAGTTTATACCGCAGAAATAATTGTGATGATGATGACTGAGACCATTGTTCTGTGGAATGGCCTATATCAGTCGTCCATCACATGATTGTTCTTAAGCTGCTGCACACATCAGATACTACTGTACACAAAATCATGGGGCCTATGCATCTGTTGGTTTTAAAGGGAAAAAACACACATAACATAGCAGGCATTTGCATTTCTCAGTTAAATTCAGCGGACACACAGGGCACTCACAAACGCTGGAAACCCCTGTCTCCAATTCATGAAAATCCATTTACAAGTGCAAATGACGCTGCCCATTGTGTAACAAGTTAAATGATGTAACAATAATAATAATAATACATTTTATTTACAGTATACTGGTAATTTATCAAACTCAAATGCACTACATAGCATGAGAAACACTAAGAAAAAGACATGGGAGAAGAGAATGGCAAACACTGATAAGAAGACACTATGAATAGGACAAAATCTGTTCAAGAGAGCAAGAGATTCAAGAGATTTAAGGTTTCATCTCTGGCACTTTCACATTTTGTGCAGCTTTGTGTTGCTTTGACAGCCATCGTTCCAGCAAAGTTGATGTTTCTTTTAGACAAGCATGTGTGTGCCAATTTGTCTAACTAAGGTGGAATGTGGAAATTTTACTTAAATCGTTGGCATTGATTCAGTTCCTCATAATCAGGATGTAGCCTTCGCTTTAAACATGACAGAACACCCATGACAGAAGGCCTTCCTATAGAAAGCTTTACGGAGGCTCCTCCCTCACAAACGCGCAGCTTTCCTGTGTGAACCTCAGCTACAGAGGGGTATAGTTTGGGTGCGGTGCCACAACTTAAATATGACTGGCCAGACCATGTGCCACCCAAAAATATGTGCCATATCACTGGCAAAAGAGGAAAGAAGTTTCTTAGCAATTCTTACACTGACTTCAGGGATATTATTAGTTCCACTTATCTAGATGGTCAGAAATGTCTGTGGCATGGCTCAAACCTTGTGTTTCCAAAAAGTGCCAAACACTGGGGCAGAAAAGACACAACCCCACCCCGGCGGAAGGAGGCTCTGCATGAAATACGACCCGAATCCACTTCTCAAATGGTTACCTTCAAGATGCCTGTACACTCCTGTTTTTAATGTGTTAGGGTTAGTTAAAATAGGAGCTAAAACAGAAAGCTTAATGTAATGTGAATTAATATAACCGCATCTCTTCTTTTGTGTGCGCGCATGTTTAATTACTGTATCTTTGTAAGCATTTCAAATCATCCCTCGCTATGCAGACAAATATAATATAATATAATATAATATAATATAATATAGCTGTGCGGCATCAAAGGACTAATTAGCACAGTTAAGCCCCTTGTTGCAGCCGTGCACTGGGGATGTCTAGCAGCAGTTTCCCCGGACCCCCTCACCTCCTCCGCTCCTGTAGCACAGGTAGGGGAACCTCCAGACGTTGCCCAGTCCCACCGCGTAGCCCACCGATGCCAGGATGAACTCCAGCCGCCGGTTCCATGTGGGTCTCTCCGCCTTTGCATCTGCAGCGCTCTCGGGGATCATAATAAGATCTAAGGGCATCAGAGCTCCGTCTTTCATATCAGTGGGCATCTTGGTGTTTGAGGTTTTATTTTCGGTCCCGACTCCCATTGCAGCCTATTGTCGGCGGAGTGATGCGATACAGCCTGACGGTGATCCTCTGCGGTGCCAGAGCAGATTCAAGCCAAAGATGACCGATCCGATTCAGATTTACAGGTAGACGACTATTCGCGGCGATTACCTTCAACTGGCCTTGACAAGCAAAATACCCTCTGATGAAAGTCTCTGCATAACCTAAGAGGATCTGAACATGGAGGATGGTGAACTTTCCAAACCTCTCCTAACTGTGGGTTATCAATAATTAATAGCCTAATTCTCTATGATATCACATCAGTCGCTCATCAGTCCCATTTTAGAGACGACCACTTCTATTCCCCACGCCGGCAACTCCCTCAGGCTTGTGTAATGTAACATAACCGTACGTCCTCATTCATTCTCACTGCTACCACCAGTGTCAAGCCACCGCGATGAGAGTAAAATACCTTTTCCGGTTAATCTTTTTTCCCCCCGAAATAAGAGCCTTTCAATGCCAGATTTAAAGAGTAAACAAGGCCTCTGAAGAAATCACTGATAAGTTTTATCATTGTTATTATTAATAAATAAACAGGCATGTGTAATATTTACACAAGAAGGGTTGGCAAAACTTCACAGAATGGCTCACATAGGTCTATCAGTGTTTTTTTTTTCAAAGTTGGGGGTTCTTGAGGGCCTATATATTTTTGTATTTGGTATTTTAAAAGGGGGTTCCACGTCCATTTTAGAGTACCAAGAGAAAAAAAAACTTGAAGTGTATATTACACAATGGAGAAGGGAGCAGATTGTCTTCCTAAATCTCTCATGGAGGCCCAAATGACTTTTTGTTTAAGCTGTTTATGCTGGCTTGGGAATTTTCTAACAGTGTTTGACAATGCCACAGCAATGGATTTAAATTAATTTTTGAGATGGTACAGCTCTTACCTTCCAAAATTTCCATTATGTATTTTGTGTTTGAATTATTAAATATTGGCCTTGTCTGGTCTTTTCGTTGCTTTTTCACAACTTTCTGCTGAATCAGGAACATGTCTGATCTGTTACTATCTAATTTGTATCTGCCGGATTTTATAGGGTGGGTCTTTTTTTTCTCACAGGTGGAGTTTTTATGTTCAGCCATGTGTTCACGTGTGTGTCCCACGGCTGCTCCGGTTTCCTCGACATGTCAAAGACATGCACGTCAGCTGCACTGGGATCTCCAAATTGTCTTTAGGGGTACGAGTGTGACCGTGAGGGTATCTGTGTTGGCCCTTCAGTGGCCTGCTGATCTGAAGGTTAATTTAAAGTTCTGCATTGGCTTGAGTGAATTTATTTTGAAGTTAACATCCCCAAACCGGAAGTATCCTACATTACTTGCCCCCTTTTAGTCTCCGCCGACTTGACGCACCTCATAAATTCAGGAAAATCCTGCTCTTTCTGTTTGGAGGCATTTTTCGACCAAGATGGAAATCCGTGACATTTCAGTAAGTGATTGCCGATTTTCATCATCTCAAAAAAAAAAAAAAAAAAGAGTGTTCCCGGAGCCGAAAGCCGTACTTTAGGACAAAGAAATACACAGGTTGTCCAAATATTTTTATTGTCCTTTGGCCGTCCAGCTGCCTGCTGTCTGAAAACAGCACTTTTACGCCCAAAGCAAACAGAGCAAGGGTGACTAACCTCGCTGCTCTCTCCCCTTCTCCCATTGCCACGGCTGTTTCCCTTTCAGTTTTAGGGTGTCTTTTCCTCTGATTGCTTAGGCACTGTCTTTGAAACTATAGGCTATTTTGCACAGCTCTATACACTAACCACAACACATTACCCTAAACCAGCAAAACATTGCACATCTCTTGCAAAAGCAAACAAATCTTGCAAAACTCTTTTTTTTTTTTTAATTGTGGCTGTGTGTTAATACAGTACACACAAACCATCATTTGAATAAGCACACAAAGTACCAACTGTGCACTGATCCTATAAATGAAAAACCTCCTCCTCCTCCTCTTCACGTCACCATTCTTTTCCTCTAGTTCTCACCCCTCTTACTCTCTGTCCAATATTAGTCTTCATTGTTGTCCAAACTCTGATGGTTCTTTGATTTCAAGAAATGCAACACGCAGTTACTTTTTACAGAAAGGGATGACTGTGCAAATGTTGCTCTGCAGTTTGCTGCTCTACAGTTTTCATTTCCTGCATCCCGAGTTTTGATTCCTTCATTTTGCTTTTTACCAGCTGACAGAGTAGCCTAGTTCCTCAGCAAAGTTGTTTAAGGTTGTTGTAAGCAGTTTCCAAAACTGTCAAAACTGAACAGTTTATATTTCTGTAGAATAAGGCAGTGATGCTATTTGGTAGATTTCCACTCCAGCTTTCTTAAAGTGAATAATGCCTTAACAGGGTTTAGGGTTATTTGGGAGGCCGGCCCCAGCAGTGAGAAAATAACGAGGCATGCTTGTGCTGCTGTGCTGCCAAGAGGTGTATACTGTCTTAGTATACTACTTCAAACTTGTTTTAACAGTTTCGCAGAACCTCTTGACATGTTTGTCAGAGTTGAAAAATTCAGTCAGTTATTTCGAAGACACTGAAAGACGCCAGTCATTTCTTTAGAAAGAATTTCTGATGCCATTTGAACTATTTTTTCCCCTTTTTGCGTAAACAAATATAATTGTATCATCAGCATACATTTGACAGCTGAGTCTTTGGCAACTGACATGTAACTAATTTGTATATAAACTAAAGCTGTAAGTGGCAATTTGATGGACCCAGCACCAGAAACACAATTCAGCTGTCAATGAGTTTAACCCTCCTGTTATGCTCATATTTACAAACATCTTTTATGGGGTCAATTTGATCCCAGCAGTTTAAACCTCCACACAATTATTATAACTAAAATTGTTACCAAAGTTTATGTGTTGAGTACTTTATGTTTCTTTGTTGACAAGCTAAATAGCCCTTTAAATAAAACATAGAATTTTGGATAACAAACATTGCAGTCTAAAAATGAAGTCAGAGGAGGCCATTGATCAAGACAGGATATGGGACAACAGAATATTTGGACCATTAATCATCCAGTCCTGAGATATCCACCCATCCCACTGACTAATACTGCTGCTCTGTAACTGATTTGGAGTTTGGGTCTGAACACCAGTTGATATTTGCAGGAGAAACAGGCTCATCCAGTGCTAACCATGAGTGCAGGACTGAAGCGGCAACATAAAACCGTGAGAGAAAGAGCAGTCTACTGGAATCAGTAGACCTAGCAGTGCAGCCACTACCCATGATTTTTTTTCTCTCTCTCTTTCTTTGCCAGTCACCACAGCATGAATCTATATGAAGTCTCCAAATGAGGACTCAGTCAACAGAATGGAATAGAAGTAGGACAGAATAAAACTTTATTGTCCATGCTCGAGTATGCATGCCCTGGGTGAGTGGCTATCTGCTTCTCACCCTCCACGAACCAACCCAGTCAGGGGGTGTCGTCCTGTTTGTTGTAAACAGGTGGGCATGTAAAGCCCTATGAGACTTAAACAGTGATACTGGGCTCTGAATAAACCTGAACTTGAACTTGAACAAGGTGGAAAATTGTCTTTAGGTTCATTTGGCAAGTAGCAAGTAGTACATTACACATACAGTAGTGCATACCGAGGGGGATTAAAAACATTATAAAACATTCAAAGCAGCAGTGTGGTACAATAGTGGACCATTCTGCTAAAAGGTCAACAGTAGAATGCCACATAGAAGTGGTGTGTTAAGTTCCTCTGGTCATAAATCTGTAATAAACCTGTAATCCACAAGATTATCAGCTTTCCAGTCATACCCAATTTGACAACATGCAAAAAACTGCATGGTTTTTACCACAAACTCCATGGGATTAGCATGAGGTGGGCATTTCTGCAAAGGGGAGACCTGTAACTTGGGAGCAATATTTAGCCCCCTTGCAAACGACCATAACCTGCTTGGTACCAATGGACTCCTTAGTCAGCCAGCATGTTTGGATTGGGCACTGTCTCAGGTTGAGGAGGCCAGTGGTGCTTGGCACAAAGGACGTCTTAAAGATGTTCTTAGAGGCCACTGGTGCATCATAACACATCTCCCTGAGTTTAGTTTCTCAAACTGTGAGAGCAGCGGATGGCAAGCTGCTGCTGCTGCTCCACATTCATTTATGACAGACTGGAGAGTGTCAGAAGATCTAAAGAGCCAAGCTGCTCCAGATGGTTTGTCTTTATTAATTCATTTCATTCAAGTTCCGCAGTCGCTGCTCACAAAACTCATAATAAGACTAATTTTTCAAACTGATTTTTACTGTATTATTGGCAATAACAACAACTGCTACTAAGACTTTCTATGAGTTTTCATATGAAATGAGACCACAGAGTTCTGCATTGAAGCCATATAAAATGAAAGTAACTTCGATAGAACACCAAAGATTAAGGGTTTAAAGGCAGCTTGTAAAAATATTAAACACATATTCATAGAAATTATTCCAGAAAGAATATAAAAAGGGATCTAATTAAAACCTTGTTCAAAGGTTCAACAGTGCAATATGTAGAGGGTGTGTGCAAAACTGAAAAAATGTCAGGGTTCTTTGCAGAACCTTTAGTAGTTCCAGATGTGATTACTGCTGTAATGTCTACATGCAGCCTTTTAATGACGGTTTAAATGATTTCTGCCCCGAGGCTTCTAGTGTGCCTATTGTACCTACCTACCTATAGGCATTCCTAAGCTATAAATGAACAAGTTGAAACCCCTACACATTTAATACTGCTCATCACTACTGCTACTGCTGGGTGCCTGGGTGTCTTTAAAATAAACTGGCTCACTCATCTTTTTTATTTTATTTAAACTTTATTTAACCAGGAATATCCCATTGAGATTAAAAACCTCTTTTTCAAGGGAGTCCTGGCCAAGAGGCAGCAAAATGTTACAGTTCCAGTTTCAACACAATTAAAATAACATACAAATTAGATAAGACAGTTACAGGTTAAGGAGGCTGTCTCAAGTATGTATTGTTACCTCTGACTTTATTACTTTTATTTCACTTACAGGCCACCCTCACTGGGTCAAGACTATGCCACACACCTGGAGGAGGACACCAGCTTTACTGATCTTGTTGCAATTCTCACTGGTCACAACACAGATCTGAGATTATACTTAAAGCCATAGGGCTCTAGTTTCGCAGACCGGGTGAGCAGGGGGCGCCAACTGGGTGTGGCCAGGTGGACTTTGCAAGTTTGGCACGCCGTACGCGGTTGCGCAAGTACTCGGCTGTCCTTCCTACCAGTGGAAGGGAGGAGAGAAGGCGTGAAGTGGGTTTGACACAGCCGATTCACTTTAAACCAATCAAATGAGCCCCTGTCCTCGCCTTTAAAATGCACTGCGCGAAGGCGTAATGAACGTTTACACAATTGACATGGAGGTCTACTACCACAGGGGGAGCGGAGCCGGTGACTGGCTGAGTGGCGCACGTCAACAAAACCTCACAGGCAGGTGTCCAGAATGTCAGGCACATTAACAAAGCAATAAATACCCACAAAAACCACTTTTCAATGCCACCATCTCAATCATGAAAATGATATGTTATTAATGACTGAACAAAAATGACAAGAGGGTGCATCAGTAATTATTTCACCTGAGGGTTGACGTTGGGTCAAAGCATGCACACATTTAACTTAAAAGACTGTTAACCGAGTGTTGACCATTGTACGTACAGGCTATTCACATTAACTTACATATGACGATGTTTAGGATGCTGCAGTCTCTTGCATCAGTGTCTCATCCACAACAACAGAGTACTTTTTACCACAGATCTTTTGTAGCCCAGAGGAGATATGTTGCTCAAACACTCGGTATGTAGTGTTAGTGTATGTTTATGACTTGTAGAACATAATAAATTATCTTGAAGGAGTAGATGTTTACCAGTAAGCGTGACTCAAATAATTTAACAATATGTTAAATTATTATTTGTTTTAAAAATGTAAATGACTTATCAAACAGACCTAACGATTCAGCTACCAATGAATGAGCAGTAGTATGCATGTGATAACACAGATTGAAAAATAAGCCAAAGTGATACCGCTTCTCTGAATAGACAAGCTTAGCCAGTAAGCTGCTGTTAGCCAGTGAAAATAGACCGGAGTGGCAACTCTTCGCTTTGTTACACAATCCATGTCAGTGCACTGCTGTAGACTGGAAATTTTCTTAGCCTTTTGGACTCGTACGGTGCCAGTGCAGTTGTTGTAATTTTTTTTCCTTGGTGGTACAGGTGCAGGAGAAACGATACAGGGGTATTTGGTGTCAAAACTGTTCATGTGTGGATCAAAGCAAACGAGCCAAGTCCTGCTCATAGTAAAGAATAAACTTTAATTTATGAAAACATATGACATTGGATTTTCAAGAATGTAAGAACAAATTTAAGAAAAACTGAGAGTGACTCTTCCCCTTACTTCAGCATTATTTAACGGCTTAGTATCCACGTTCTTTAATGCTGAATCAAAAGTGACAATCTGTGCTGTTGTATTGGCTTTTGTCTGGATTTATTGCTGTGTTTTTGTCTAAAGTAGCCTCGGCTGTTCTTATGATCTCTCTCGCTCTTAATTCCTGAATTTTATCTCAGTAACTTGCACAGTTATGTGTCACCGACGACACATTTGTGCTCTTTGAGATTTGTTGGGTAGGCAAAGGTCTTGGTGCACCTCTGACACTTGTACGGTCTCTCTCCCAGATGGACCTGCATGTGTGTCTTCAGGTTGCCGGCCTGGCTGAACTGCTTGCCGCAGACCTCGCAGCTGAAGGGCCTCTCACCCGTGTGAACGCGCAGGTGTCTGCTCAGGTTCCCGCTGATGCTGAACATCATCCCGCAGGTCTGGCACGCAAAGGGCTTCTCTCCAGTGTGGGTCCTGGGAAGCAGCAAAGATGAAAATACTCAGCTACATATTTAAGTATATCTAATTTATCTGATGAAGCATGGCGGTGAAACACATTGTTCACTGCAAACCACTCTGCTGCTATGCCACAAATTAGCACTGCAACTACTGATTTTTTTATTATTTTTTTTTAAAATTGTTAAAGGAATCCCCCAAAGTCAAAAATTCCCCTGTTCTGACTTCCCCAGACTTAGACCACATATCGGACACCATTTCCACCTCTGGACGTCCAGTGGTTCAGTTCCTATGGATAGCATTTCCTGTTAGCTTAGCATAAAGCATTTCCTGTGGCCAACACAAAATGCTACCCATAGGAACTGAAAAGCCCTAAATGTCCTCTGTAGATAGCAAAAGGAGTTAATGCAGTAGTATGTAGTGGGTGGGAGATTTTCAGGTTTACAAATGTCCTCAACAGAGGACAAATTTTAACTGCTGGTAGTCAGGAGGATATTGTTTATCATGTCATATGATA
>OMLB01018411.1:0-21761 GCA_900302555.1 Myripristis jacobus | reverse complement strand
CCTCTCCTAATCACACACACACACGTGCATACACACACCCACATCACACCCCTCATTCCTCCCCAAACTCTTGTTACCCTACCCTCCACCTTGTTGAGTCTCCCATTAGGTTACATTGACAGATGCATTTTCATTTTGAAACACAAAACTGTTGCTTGTTTACATCTAGTGTCCACACCACTCCAGCATATTCAAACCTCTAAAATGGAGACTTTATATACGTTGCTGGCCCCATATTATTTTGAACACTTAGGGGTTGCATAGTAGCATAGACAAGCGGATACAGAGGCGATTTAATATGATGATGCAGACAAAGCATGACAAGCAGAAACATTATAGCTAGGCCTACATACATTTTGTGATTACTTCCTTCTTGTGTGACTACTCCTTTCTCATTGCCATGGCTTCTTCTGGCGATGGAGAGCGCTCTCACCTCCTCAACTATAACATGCCCTGGGTTACATCACCTTATGTTTATAAACAGTACAAGTCCCCCACCTTTGCTTTTGCTACATAGCTTAGCGTATCTGTCAGCTCCCAGGGTGGTGAATGCAGGGTTGTTCACTTTAGCATCATGAGTGTTGCTGGTCAGCCATATTTCCGTGAGACACAGTAAATACCAGTCCCAGTAGGTCCTCTGATTTCTAACCAGAGCTGCTTGCTCATTGATCTTGTTGGCTAGCGAGTTCGCTTTCCCCATCGCCACTGGAAGAGTAGATGGCGTATATGTATTTCCTTTCTCCATTAGTCTAACCTTTAGCTAGTGCTAGCTCTTCATCCCCTGTACCTAACAATCTGCTTCATGTTTACACACTCGCATGTGTAAAGAGGAAGCAGATCGTACGTACATGCCCAATGCACACAGGCTATGTGATATGCGTTTTCAAGCATGTTAGTATGGACAGAGGTTATTTCTGATATGGTGCTAAAACACTCATGTGGGCACACATTGTTTTAGTTTTAAAATGGAAATGCACTAATGTGGGTGTAGCTTCAGTGTCAGCTAGTACTGACCCATGTCCACCTCCTTGCCCCTCCCTCCTATATTCACAGATGGTGAATATTCAGAGATGTTTGTGGTGCATTGGAGCATTTGAACAGGCTATCAGGTCAGCCCCTAAATTCTCTGTGTTGTCTTCACCTCATAACAGGCAGGTATCCCAAGATAATACATCCTGTGTCTGTGTGTGTGTGTGTGTGAGCGAGCGAGCTAGTGGACAGTGTTTTCAGGGAGATGACAGTGGGATATTTTGGTGGATGACAGTCCTGCAGCTCTTTGGCAGAGTTCCACATGTAGTGGTGATGCAGCACAAAATACAGAGAGAGAGACAGAGAGAGAGACAGACAAAAGAAACAATCCGTTCAATTCCAGTCTACCTCTCTTTTGCTGTTTTGCATTTCTTTTCTCTGTACTTCTCTCCTGTCATCATTCAAGGATCATGGGGATATTTTCAGGGCAGTATGTCCCTTACCTTTAAACTCACTATTGGTGTTTACCTTTCTGCTGCAGTGTTCTCTGGATAACAAAATATATGCTTCAAAAGCTTAAGGGACAAAATGATGGAAGGCATGGCTTTGAAAGAGTGACCAAAAAGAGAGAAAGACATCTCTCTACAGACATCTTGACCGGACCAAGTACAGCAAGGATTCAGACATCAACTGATCAATCTTTTGAAAACTGTTTAATTTTTGTTTGAAATATGTTTTGGTGGGGACACCATTCAGCTTCATACTAGTGCTGTCTTAAGGCATTCTCTCAGCTATTGAGTGCGTTTACATGCACATAATATTCCTGTATTATTCGGAATATCCGCAATATTACGGTTGCGCACGAGTCATGTAAACATGCACTGAACCCGATTAAGGTCATATTCCGGTTGGAGAAAATTTCGAATAAGACACCTGGCATATGCCTGTTCCAACTGGAATATTGTGCCATGTAAACACCTTAATCAGAAAATGCCCCGTACCGGAATATTCAGTTATGTCTGCGCATGCTTGATTCACAATAAATCCTGGGGCATCTTTGTTGCTATGGTTACTGCAAGCGGGGAGAATGACATGGCGAACAGCATGGCGAAAAGAGCAGCAAGAGCCAGCATTTTTGGAGTGAGGAGGAGACTGCAGTCTGCCTTCAGCTAATGAAAGACTTAAATATCATGGAGTATATTGATGGGAGAAAACACAGAAATAGCGACAGCTTCTTCTTCTGTATTTCCAGCAGACCAGATGCCTATACGCGTACTATCCTCCCGCGGCTGAGTGTCGCATTACGTAAGAGAGTGGAATACGCCAAAACACGGGAATATGCCAAGTAACATGTAAACGGAATATTCCAGTTGCCGCAGCGCATATAAACACCCTATTTGGAAAATTACCTTAACCAGAATATTGACCCGAATCGGAATATGGTGTGCATGTAAACGTAGTCATAGTCTGTTTTCTGAGATTTGAATCAGTAGAGTAGTTGATGCTGTGTTACTTTGTTCATTTGGTTCCAGTTGGTGTCACACAGCAAAAGATTCAGATTAACCAAAATCTATCAACATGTATCAAGCCTCTCTACACCAAGTACTATTTCACTTCTAAGGTGAAGTCTCCAGTAATTCCCCGATCCAACAAATGCTTCAGCTGCAAATGAAGCAATACAGACGGTCTGAAAGCTTAGACTCTGTTGGTGTCCGCATTCTGTCCCATTACTAAAATGATAGCTCTTCCTTTGCCATTTCTTCTTCTGTTTTTCTCCTTTGATTTCCTTGCATGTTGTCCACTGCTACTGCTCCATCCTATCTCCTCCCAAACAGGCTGACCCAGCTCAGGCCCTCATGCAATGTGAAAAAGGCTCCATTGTATTGGAAAATCTGTGGGAGGGACACAGGAGGGGTGTGGGGTTGTTATGGTGGAGGTGATTAGGAAACCAGATCCACAGCCTGGGCTTCAAAGGGAACTGGATCTCTTTCTGCAGTGCCTATTGATCAGGCTGGAATGTTGCTGGTCTCCTTTGCATTGGATCCTATTCATAGCTGGGATATTAAGAAGATGCTGCACTGCCTCTTGGAAGAAATTGAACTGTCTGTAGTGGAGTGCAGCTTAGCCTTCGTGTGATCCATGCTATTTCAGTCTTGGTAGTTACTGTGGGCCTATTGAAACTCAACATTTAACATGCACATTTAAATGCAACCAGATGAGTGCCTGCTCACCAGGTGCTCAGTCATGCCATAGATAAGCTGGCTTGTCTCCCAACATGACCCTCATATATCTACCCCAGTCTGGATTTCTGTGCATTGTGCTTTAGGGGTAGATTAGGGGAAGTATTTTGGCCAGGCTTTCTGTGTGTCATGAGGAGGAGAGATCAAGGGAGGCCTGAGCTGCTACAGCCATTGTATTATTTAACTCCCTCTTTCCTGTTCCCCTCTCTCCTCTTCTTTTCCATCTTAATGTTATCTACCCCCTCATGCGTTCCCTGTTTTCCTTCCCTCCCTCCCAGAGAGAAGGCGCATGCAGAGCCAAGTAAACACTTTGATATGCGGAAACTCTCTCTCTCTCGCTCTCTCGCTCTCTCTCACTCTCTCTCTCGCTCTCTCTCTCTCTCTCTCTCTCCCCTCTCTGCCTATGTAGGTCACCATGACTCACTCCTTTACGCTTCAGAAACCCACGGATCCCTGCTCGCTTTGCTCTATCTTGAGCTCTCGCACGTTTAGCGTTGTATAAGAGAAGAAATGCACTAAGCAGTGTGTGCAGGCAGGAGAGTCTACCATTTTATGTTTAAAATCTGTTTTCTGTTTAATTTGATATCATGCTCTGGATTGTTATGTGTGCCACTTGTGTTTTTCTCTGGTAGTGGACGCATATTTCACTTATATCACCTATTCAGAGGGAAAAAATAGCAGATATCTATTACAACCCAGCAGACATACAGCAGTCCTGCCTGCCTCTTTTCGCTCTACACTGCATTCACTGTGACCTAGATGCTGAATCCAGCAGCAACAGCAGCAGCAGCAAGCAGATTTAGTATTGCGTCAGAAATAAAATGCTTAGGCCTATTTCCAGATTTGTCACTAAGATTTAGCTGCCATCAGTGACAGTTGAACATTGTTGCATGTTTGATTGTTTGTTTCCAGTTTAAATCCAGTCTATGTGAGATTTTCACTTATCTTCGCATTTTGTCAGAAGATATAGTGGAGGGATATACGTCTAATATGTTTATTCCTTATTTTGTCCCTCTTCTCAGTTGGTCAGAGGATATAGAGGAGGGATCTACTTCTTATATATTCAGTTCCATTTGTTGTTTTTGTCACCCTGTTCGGATGTATCTATAAGGGTGCTAAAAAGCCTCTATAGCGGAAGCCCCTCCCACCCATTCTTAGCAAGGCAGGCTCAAGAAGCTTTACCTCACCCAGTCTGAAATATATGGCGCTTTTCCACTAGTACCTACTCGGCTCGGCTCGCCTCGGTTTCGGTGGTTTTCCATTACAATTGAGTACCACCTCGCCATCGGTGGAGTCGTCATAGCAAGGCGGCCACACTGCCAAGCACAGAAAAGTCTACACCTCCTCATTTGACCATGGTACCGGTTTGCTTGCCATTTTTCAACTTTGTCAACTTCAGCGATGATCAATGCACACGGTCGCCGTTTTCTTTTAAAAATGCCGGGTTTGGTTTTCATGAAGGAGTCGCTCTCATGTGTTGTCACTCCCTGTCCAATCAGTGGCTTGCACAGCGTTTCCGTCACATTTTGGCTCGACTCAGCTCAACTCAGCTCGCTTGGAACCCCGGCCGAGTAGGTACTAAAATAGTACCTGGTACCAGGTACTCCCACGTAATGGAAAAGCTTACAAACCGAGTAGAGTCGAGCCGAGTAGGTACTAGTGGAAAAGCGCCAATAGTGACCCATCTACAGGGCTCTAGACTCTCACACAGGTGACACTGTGATAAGATTTGTTAGCCACTTCTTCGTGTTAAAACACCACTGTTAGGGGGGCAGCTCTGCCACTGATGCATCTCTCCCTTCATTGTAGGTGTTTCTGGCTTTTGACATGAAGTTAGAGAGTTTCATGTTTAAACTGTGTAGCAGCCAACTAAAATTTTGAGTTCCCTGCAAAACGTGGCCAACATTGTTTATAATAAGCACGGTGCATACAGTATATTTGCCCAGTTTATCGTACTGAGGCCAGCTATGTAAATTCTTTAAGCCATGTGGGGCAAAATGTGTTGGTCGTATGGGGCTTTTTAGCTGGCTGTGCCTACTCCACTTTGTCAGACTCAGAATCTTCTTGTTCTGCTGACACAGGTCTCATATCTGTAAATGGTATGGTATATTTTGCTGTGAAATACGATCATATTGACATACCCTTCATGGTGACTATTTATTTGATTTGATTTGAAAAGTTTATTTTGAACAACAATAAAACAAAACAACATGAATAACAACAGACAATGAAGTTATGTTCAAAAAGGAGTGGGAAGAAGTCGAAATGTATGTAATCCTACCCCTTCTCCCTGCACAAGTAATTGATGAACTTATCCTGCTTCTTGAATATTACTACTATCAATAGCCATTATAATGATAATAATAATGATAACAATAAGAAGAGTGGTTGATGCATGTTACAGTTACTAGTTCAGGGAAGGGGCTGAGAAACTGAGAGAGAAATGTTGCCAATATGTAATCCAAAGCAGGATAGTAAAATAATCACACAACCAGCCAACTAATTGCCCAAATTATGGTTTTACTATTTAAATAACAATTTAAAAAAAATACCAACTTGTGTCAAATCACACTAGTGTGACCCATGTTTTGTTTTTTTTTAGTAGCAGATAGATGCATATATTACCAAATTGGTTTCAATTCCATAAATGCTGGGAAGTGCTGGCGTTGGTATTGAAACAAGGAGGAATTTGAGATAGACCAAAGGAGTTTAAAGCACATGCCAAGTTGGCTGGTTTTCTTGTTTTTGATTTGAATTGGATTCATCATTTATCTTGAGGTGGGTGTGGAGGACAATTTTACATAAGTGATACCTGTTCCTGAACCCAGGCCCATTGTGTGACCATGTTAACAACCCAGTAGACTCAGATCCAAGCCACATTGCACAACCGGTGGTGATGTTTATTATTTTCATTCAGCGTCCACCCAGGCTCGAGCCTGTCTACCTATTTGTTGGCCAGTTTAGCTTGCTATTTGGTGCATGTGTCCAGTCCATGTAAAGCCAAGGTTTGGTGTGGAGGGAAGCCCTTTCTTCCATGCTCTCTCCACACATGGCAGAGGATCTGCATATGAATGCAGCCTTCTGCTTCTTTGCTCCCACACACTGAAGAACCCCCCTGTAAAATACTGGGGCCTCTCAGTGTGCATGCATGTGTGTTAAAGAGAGTGAATTAGAAACACTTAAGTATAGCTTTTGAATGTTTGTTTATTGGATGTAAATTCATGTGTTTCGAAGATTAAATTGTTTTTGTCCTCGAGTGAGGTCTACCTGCGTGTGTATTTGTGTGTGAGTGAGAGAGAGAGAGATGGAGTTTATTGTTTGTTGAAGGTACTACGAACTACAGTATGTCAGACGTGTTCACTAGTGAAAGCCAGGCTTTGAGGAACAGCTCACTGTCCTGACCCAGATCCCAAAAGGCCATGGCGTGCCACATGTGTGTCCTTTTGTCCCCCTCTCTACAGGCAGTGCTTTCACAATGGCCAGGCCTCTCCTCTGCATGGGGAGAAAGGAGGAGTGCACAGGGGCTTTTTTGATGAGTCACTCAACCGCACAATAACAGAGGGAGGGGAGGAGAAAAAAAATATAATGTCCTGCAACCCTTCCCCCTCTTTCGTCGTACCTTGAAAACACTCCAGTATTACATCACTCACGCACAGGACCACCAGTTTAGAGTGTAGCTAGCAGTTCTAATGGTAGCTAGCCGTTACATGCAACATTATGTCCCAACATGAAAAAGGGACATCCTCTAAGCACGCTCTAACTGCCAGGAAAGGTAAAGGAGCCAAGAAGCTGAGGAGAGATATGCGTCTGTTAGACAAGGGGGAGGTTGGGTGTGCCATGATAAAATGGGAGCTTTGTGGAGGAAACCTGAGTAGGATGGGGGTTTGGGGCTGTACATTCACATGCCTGTATCATCTTTCCCTTCTCCCCAGTCTCAATGCGCCCCTTGTCCTCTGAGCGGCCCCACCATGGCGGATACCTTGCCCCCACTCATCAACTGGTAAGACCAGGAACTGGGCCCAGCCTTGCCCAAATGACCACCTCTCTTCCCGCTCCCTGTAGTCCGTCCAGCAAAAAGTCCAGGCAAAGACAGGGATGTTTCTAGTCAATCCAGTCCAGTGCAGTGTAGCCCAGTCCACCCATCTTTCCCATCCATCCCATCTCCCTCTTATTACCAGCAACCTTTTTCTCTTTCTATATATTAAGTTGGGCAGTATTTGATACAGCCCTATCAGCTATCCCTACTCTCTGCACTGCATTTTGCTTTCCACCGATGTGTATATGTGTGTAATTGCAGCAGTAGTCTGTGTTTCTGGCATGGGTAATAAGAAAAGTTTGTTGGTGGGGTGGACTCAAATTGCACCAGAAAGCTCCATCATGAGACACATTTCTCTTCTCCACTTTTCGCCTCTTTTTCTCTGTGTCTCTTGCTCCTCCCCTGAAGTAAGTTTTCCGTAAGAGAGCTGGCGATTGCACTGGGCCATCAACAGGAAATTCCAGCCTTAGAGTGTGGGGGTGGGGATGGCTGAGAGAGGAGATCAGGAGTTTATTTGGCAGCTTCAGGAGAGCACCCAGAGGTCTGACTGCGTGTCTTTAGTTTGAGTCGCTTGTGGCCAGTCACATGCAATGTGGCATGGCTGGATAAACTGGCAACAATATCTGCTCAGTACTATTTTTATACCTCAACTCTGTTTTCTTTTGTGCTATGATGAAGTTCTTTCCCCATCCATCTTTTTTTTTTTTTTTTAAAGCCTCGCTTCATTTTCTAGGGATTGTTAAGGTGCTTGTGTTTATGTTCAGTGTTTTTTTGCTGAACCTCTACACCACTTAAGCCCCTCCTGGGTCTCTAATTACCTATGTCACATTAAGCAGTTTCCTTAGTTACATTAACTACAAATGCTCATAGAAACATACCAGAAGAAATACCATCAGATATTCTGTTCACAGACATGATCTTTAGTCAACTCCTATACATTTTCCTGTCTTTATTTTTCAATTTAGTGTTGTCAGCCCTCTGCAGAGAAATAAATTCTGTCTTCTTGTTAGGCAGTAACTGTGTATAATAAAATAAATGGTGGCTAGTTTCCTGGATGAGCAGAATTTGAATCTGTGCATACTGCAAAGCAGTACAGTTTTCATTTGCATTAATAGCTATAATATTATGTTCTATATGTGGACTGTTGTTTATAGTAGGCACTCAACAGAACTTGGCACCACGTCAATAGTTGATGCTGACTTACGACATCATTATAGAACACCCAAATGTAACCTTGCCCTAAATCACTATCAAGGTCATGCAATAGGAAGTGGCCTAATAATGTAAAACACAGGGAAATGACCCTTGGGAAATGATGAGTTGAAAATTAGTGTTGCTCTCTTTTGTATGTGATTTGCCCCTGTTTTTCTTTGTGTTTGTAATGTAGCTTGCTTTTCTCTGTGTCCTCTCCATTTTTCTCAGATGAGAGCAGTCTGTGATGCCTCTGCGGTAGGGCTGCTCTGGGTTATGGGTAAAAGCTTTAATTGGCTAAATTGCATACATATGGTGGTAGCTGTTGTCTGGAGGTGTGTGTGTGTTTGTGCACATGTGTGCTGGCTTAGATGCTAAGTAGTGATACCCCGTGAACAACGGAAGAGCAATCCCCTCAGGGTTGCACTTCTCTCAATTACTGCAGTTTCCATTCCGGGCAGACATGGAACGCTAATACGTACACACATATACACACAAGCATATACCAACGTGTAGACGCTCTAAGACACTAAGAGACAAACAGATGCTAATTAAAAAACACAATTCTCGCTGTCCAGTGAAAACCAGGTATCTACAGTTTTCGTTTTCATGTTTTAATTTAATTTGATGATTTATATGCTCCTCTATGGGTTCCAAAAGTTCTACAGTCCTTGGGTTTATGAAAGTTTTTCAAAACTAATTAGATAAAGTGGAAAATGCAAAGTTGTCAAGCTAAAGATGGAAAAATGGGACTTTTTATGCTTCTGTGCCAGTGACAGACATTATGTTTTCAGGTTTTCAGTCCATTTGTCCCATTCCTGTGAACATGATGTCTCAAGAAACACACGACTTTATATGCTAATAATGGTAGTTTCATACAAATGTCTAAGATGAAAAAATGATAGTGATGACATTTTAAATCCAAAAGGTCAAAGGTCATTTTCACTGTGATATCATAATGTTCTGCAGGAACAGAAGGGGACATTGTGGCCATATTTAACATTTGTTCAGATCCTTAATTGCTCAAGAGGGGTTAAGTATTGTGAATCCAGTCCAGTTGTTTATTCATTTGGACCCCAAAGTACTTGTATGAGTCCATCTTCTTCACTTCCTCTCCCTGCATGACAACCAGGACAGAGCCCTCTGTTCCTCTGGTAGTCCACCACAAGCTCATTGGTTGTACTGATACTGAGCTTCAGGTCATTAATGTTGCACCATGTGACAAAGCTCTCTATCAACCCTCTGTACTCTTCTGTAAAAATAGTCTCTAAGTGAAGGCAGCATGTTTCTCACTGGAAATGACTCACTGGAATCATACATGTTAGTATAGTGACAACTTTCATTTTGCAAAAAATTACACTTACACTACATTTCTTTAAAGTCTTCAGTACAAATATGAGTCTGGGCAGACATGGATTTAAACTTGACTGGTTGGTAGCGGCTTACAACCGCGAGACATTATTTGTAGTTGAGTTTCTGAAGTTACATGCAAACCTGCTTTGTTGTAGTATTAGCCAGCAAAGATTGTTGATATAGGAACTGTTTTGCAGTCTGATGAGGTGACTAACCAGTTATTTTATGTTTTGATCCAGGGTTAAAAGCTTGGCTAGCATAGACATTACTGCGTGGTGCCTGCTGGTTAGTAGAAAGTAAAGGTAGTTCAAATGATTGGTACCTCATTTTTTATGAATACATTATAGGGGTGTGCCAAATAATATTGTTTATAATAACAACGGTATCATTTTCATATGATAAAAAATTGTCACATTGTGATATTAACAATATTGTAGGTTGTTTTCATATTGAAGCACACTCATGATGTTACAAACGGCACTGACAACATGAAGCAGCAAGTTCAGTTAGATAAAAACAAGACTAAGCAATCTAGTTGAGGCCAGATCCACTGCAGTTTGAATCACTGAAACTAAACAATTTCTACTCTGCTATTCCATGTTCCTAGAGTGTGTGTGTGTGTGTGTGAGTACGTGCACTACCACAAAATTCCACGAGATAGATCATGGGACAGAACAGAAACGACATTGTCCATCGTCTGTTGGTCTGATCACTTTAGCCATGAAACAGCCTTTCTGCAGTTTGTTCACCTCCCTGCTGGAAAGTAGAGCCCATTGGCAGTCATTGCCCTATTCTGGTCCCGGGAAGTAGGAGAAGATGGCTCCTACCTCCTTGGAATGTAGCTATTCTGTCTTCTACCAGTTCCTGGGACTCCAGCCCAACCTGGACTCCAGGTTGGGCTGGAGTAATGCTGTTTTCAGTAACGGTGGGAAAATTGGAGAAAATTCCTACACTTGCGCACAGAAGCTGAATTAAAGACATTAAATCCTTTAAATAATAAATAAAATCCAACCATAAATTTAATAAATTCCGGCCGAGGATTACAGTAGTATGAAGACAACAACACAATCTGTATAAAGATAGTATCAAATACTTTAATGACGTATCACTGAATGTAAACATCAAAATAAAACTGTTTTGTTTCAAGACTTTTACTGCACGTTTAGTGTTTGATCGCTGTGTACACACGTATAGTGTGCAAAGCACATAGTGTGTGTTTTGCTATAATGTAGACAGCGTTTATTAAAAGATGACGTATTTGCTTTCATTATTAACCAAGTAAAGTACTTCTGTTCTATAATGGAGGTAAGTCACCAGTTCTTAAAAGGCTATACGACTTACAGTCTTGATACAGTGCAGTATATGGTGTATGCTCTTGTGCTTGGTAGTGTTTTTCTATGGCTTTGCGCAGCATAAGAAATACACTCCAATTGTAAAGTTTCCCAGTAGTGCTGCAACAGTTCCTCGAGGAACTTGAATAATTAGATCACTAAAAGTCCTCAATTCAAATATTCTGGAGTACTTGTCGACTTTTTTATCATATGAGAGATGAAATTAATTCACAGCACTTGGCCACAAGACTGTAGAATGTTCAATACACACTGATTCATCATCTCTGGATGCTCTCCTCAGCTATTCCTCTTAACAGAGTTGTGCTCAGGTGCAAAATGAAAGCATGTGTTTGTTTGGGGAAATAAATCTTTTGACAAAGTGAAACTGTAGGGAAAGGAGTATGAATGTTTAAAATTGGAATCAAAGTGTTATCACTGGCTCTCCACCAGCAGACCAAATTTATGCATACATGTTTGCGTGTAAATAGTGTGCCTGCATCCAAGAACATTGGCATTAAAACAGCCTAACAAATACAGTCAGACACAGATTTCAAAAAACCTAGACCTAAACACACTGAGAGGCATTTTGTGTTGTGGAGAGAGACATGTCTGTATATCCTTGTTAGCTTCTGTGAGGCCCACAGCTGAGAGGAGGTTGGTTTCATCATCATCATTAGCTCTCCCTGTTTACGGCCAGCCTCCTGCCAACTGTTCTGGCTACCAAACTTAAACTCTGTGGCTAATCCTCTTCGCAGTGCAGCTATATTAGTGGTCCCATAGCAAAGCTAATATTAACTGTCTAATACACAGCCTTGTGCTACCAGCTATACTGTATGAGTTAGCATTAGTGGTACCATGCACTGCCTGCTTGTGTTCTCTGTCAAATGCATGTAATGTTCAGCACATTTCCTTGTGCAACATTCAGATCTTGTGGGGCCAGTTCTGCTTGCCAATTTTGTTTTAATGCTCTGATTTAACTAATCACTGAATGAAGCATTTGCAGATTTTCAGACTCAGATTTTATACTAAACCACAACACATGATGCAAATAGGCACAGTTTGTATGGGTAAATGCTAAATTTTACCATAATGGTAATGGTAAAATTTAAAGTTCAGCTGATCGTTCTTATGGCTGTGTTACATAGTTGACCGATCCATTTGTAAATCCAAACATTCTAGTCTCACGTAGGTGTGAATTTTATGACTTAATGACTGACATATTATGTATGTGTCGACTTTACCACTGAGATATTGCCAATAGAATTAAATGAAAAGATTTTCATTCCAGAACCATAAGCTTTGTCTTCAGTCTACTGTTAAACTGGTTACATGATGATAATTAAATGTGCACTAGAATTTTTCCGCTTGTATGGCATACTAGCCTTGGACATATTACATACTGCATCAGTGTGACCGTTGGCTGACATGCCTGCTCTACCAATGTTCTGTTGACTCATACTTGGCTTATAACTTTTACTATATGCATTTGAGTACTTTTCTGATCTTTACCCTGTTGTTTAATTTAGAACATTTATCAGTTAATTACAATTTGTGGTTACATGATCAGTGCTGCCAAGGGCTGCAAGCAATCAAGTGGTTGCAAGTGTTCCTGTTCTTTGTGAGTTTTGAATCTTAAAGCAGAATCAGGTTTTACTGACCAAGCATGCACACATACCAGTTTTAGTTGGGTTTTTGTTAAAAGTTGTATGTCCCTGTTTATCATAGCTCCCTGTTAACAAAACAAACAGAAAACAACAGAGTTAGGTCTGTCATCTGAAAAATCTCTGGAAACTGTGTGTATCACGGACCTTTAAATTGGAAGTTTTGCTTTTGTGTCAAGAAAGTTGTAGCATGATGTGTTTTGAGTTCATTTGCTTTGTTTCAAGTTCATGCTACACAGATTTCAAAGTCATCAAATTTGCTGTAGTGTTCACACTACATGACTGAGTGGCGACAGAGGGTCGCACATTACAAGATCTTTAACCAGATGGAATCCCCAACAAGTCTGTCTGGTCTCCAAACTACATTTTGTCTGAAACACACACAAGAAGTGACACGGGAAATGAGTGTGTGAGAATGGATTTGGATACGTTGGGCAGCAAACTGTCTGTTCTGCAGAGGTTGGAGATAAATAAATATTTTTGCGATGATAACGAAGGTGTTGCCTGCTCATATTGTAGTTCACCAAGGATGACAAGTTTACAAATATTGAAAAGCTTGTGTGTATGCCAGTGTCATACAGAAACTGTTAATGTGCCCCCATACAAAAAGAGAGATAGAGGGAGTGTGTGCATTTGTGTGTGTCTGTGTGTGAATGAGAGAGAAATTATAAGACTTGGTTCTTGGAGCTGTTGTGGATGACAGTATGGGAGCCCTGAGTCTTGTGCTCTCTTTGGCTCATTGGTTGTAGCTCATCGACGACAGATTCAGATATTTAGCCTGCTAGATATCTGGGACGCGTCAGGGAACAGCTCACACACAGCGCTCAAGCACTGTTTTGCGAGAGCTGAGTGAAATTTGCCTCTGATCTGGGACTTCTGTCGCCAAGCAGAAAATCAGGGTTGTAATCAAGTAGTATGGGCTACACATGACTTTACCTATATACATTTACCTATATGCTCAAGAAGCATATACATCAATATTTTATTGATTTAACAGCAATTATCACACATATTTTTTACAATTTGACACATTCACCTTAACCTACTAAAACTAAAATTAAAACTTAGAGGTTTGTGTTCTTACTGACATGTTTAGTGGTTCAGGTGGTGAAAATGGTCTAGATAGTCTAGATAGTTTTGTTTTCATAGTTTCATGTTTTTGCCTTGTGATGATATGTGCTTGATTTGCTTTTGGTAATTTCATTGACCAAAAGTCAAAACTTCCCCCACAACAAGTAGCTCATGAAAAAACTATTTCGGAACATTGTAGAGGAAAGTTGCAGCGGTATAAACTACCCCGTCTCATATCGAATCAAGCCGGCTGATGACTTTTGCTGCGGTTCAGCTTGTGCAGTCACAAGTGGCTGGTTTTAGAACATCATAGTTTTATGGGTTTTTTTGTATGTTTTACTCCGTGTCTATGGGCTGTAACTCACCTGTGGTCAAGAAGCACAACGTTATCATAGGCTGTTCCCCTGGTGAAATGCTGTCTGGTGGTTGGTGTTTTCTTTGTGTTTGCTCTGCGTATTAGAGGTGACATCAGCACATCTAAACAATGTAACTATTCCAGGAATAAACTGGAGAAACTGACAAAAGAAAGATCTCTTGTCTCCAGTTCACAGCAGAAGTTTGCATATGCCCCTCGGATATTCCATTGTATTGTCTCTCTGTCTGTCTGTCTCTCATTGATGCTGATCATTTATAACCACAACCTTATTACTAGCTTTCGTTACAATAAACTACGTCACCTCCCTGCAGTGCCTCTTGCTAAGACAGTCCACCAGTCCACTATGAATGCCCTTTTTGAAAATGGAAAACTCGCAGCACAGTTGAATACATCTTGAAATTGACTCAGATTTGTTGTTTATGTACACATGGACGCGAGACCCTAAACTGCTTTCACATGAAGTTTGACCCTGGAATATTATCCCTTTATATTTCGGACCTGCATAACATGGCAACATGGCATTCACAATGTAACCTGAGGAGAAATTAATGTTTCAAAAATAAGAAACTGAATCTTCCACCACAGGGTACACCAAGGAAGAGAGCATTCATTTTCCTAAGTTGAACTGACACCACTTAAACACCATGATTTAAATTAGCAGGTTTCACAATGTTGGAGATCATACACATAGAGATTGTTTTGTATATAGTTGTTAATTTCAACCTGTCTCGTGAATCCTTGGTGTAAACTGGCCACAAGAACCATTTGCATTTCCACACAGAACATTTTTTTAATAGTAAAATGCAACATTGTCAAACAACTGTGTAGCCTTGCCTTATCCCATACACAGCTGAATTGTGGTTATCAGTTTAAGTCAGTATTAGCTATGCCATTGCCGTTGGATTTCCAACTTAGTATTAATAAATTTTGGTTATCCAAGCTTGTATTAGCTCCCTTATACACTGCCAATTTGGTTTAAAATTGCCTCCTGAGTTAATCATCTTGCAGGAGAAAGTTCATCCATACTTTGGTGACGATTACTGGGTGTTTCTTCATTCATCTTTTACTGCATAGTCTCAGCAGAAGTGTTCTGTGGTAATGGAGATAGAGGTCTAGGGTGCAAGGGTGCCTACCGAATCTGATGAGCCTATTGATTGTTCCATTATGAGAAAGTGTGGCTGGCCGCAGACCCTG
Source organism: Myripristis jacobus (assembly GCA_900302555.1). Lineage (NCBI taxonomy): Eukaryota > Metazoa > Chordata > Actinopteri > Holocentriformes > Holocentridae > Myripristis > Myripristis jacobus. The sequence goes on along the minus strand of OMLB01018411.1, from coordinate 6,339 downwards.
TGTGGCCAGTTGTGCTTGTCAGTTTACCTGTCAGGTTGATTCAGTATCTCTACTCACTTTATTGAGGCTTTAGTTTTGGGTAACTTAAGTTAATAGTGCAGATGGTTTGATGGCACCACACATTTGTATGTCTATACACTTTGAATGCATACATGTTCTCACAAGAATATATCAGATTCTAGGCAGGTTTGTGGTTTCCAGCTGCAGATGATGATATCATATTGCACAAGGTAGATTCAAAAGTGCTTTGACTTCATCTTAGAGCTTCTGACGCAGCAGGAAAACTACGAGACCTTGTATTCTTGCCGCATGTTTGTATGATCAGCTTAAAGGAGGCATGGCCTTACGGAGAATAATTCGAATTTAGTCCAGTGTGGTGCTTTAACTGGTACCTACACATGTGCTTATGCCTTCTCTCCCTCTCTCTCTCTCTGTCTCACTCACTCACTCACACACACACACACACACACACACACACACACACAGAACACCTCATGAAAGGATAGATAGCCTTATTTTAAAAAAAATATGCACATCCCCTCACCACTCCTTCAGTCTGGCATTAGTTCCCTGCCCCCTCTTTAAGCAGGCACCGCCCCAACCCTCAGCTGGCTGTGCTCTGCAGTAGCAGGCCTTTCATCCCTCCATCCTTCCATCCCTCCATCCGGCCCTGCCCAGTGATTTATAATTCATCTGGGATCCTGCCTTCCTCCGCCCTGCTGCACCACGACAGCATTAAGATTCTGTTTGGTCCCCCCGCTACGCTATGCACCCACACGCGTGTGTGTCAGCGCGCGCGCGTGTATGTATGTGAGATTCCTGAGTCTGCCGTCCCAGCCAGTGAGGCTCCATTTGGAATAGTTGATATTGTTGCTGTGAGTGTGTGTGTTCTGGCTCTGCCTGCGTTCTTCTGTCATTGTAGGGATCAGGTTGCTTGCCTGGCTGCCTGTCTGTCCACTGCTGGTCTCTGTTGTTGGTTCTCCATCTCCTCTCTTTCTCTCTATGTGCCAAGTCAACTGCTCGCCACACCGTCTGCTCTGCGTGTAATGACAGAAAAGTGTCCAGAAGCACTGTTCGGTGGTGTTTTTAGCTCATCGCCAGTTGTATCTGCATTTTCAGACCATGTGATCCCCAGTACCATTAGACGAAGGTAGAGCTCAGCAATAACTAAATTATAAACAGACACTGATGCTTACGTTTATTACATCACCATATTTTATGTGTTTCTTTAGCAGACCTAGCCTAAGTGAAAATATTGTCCCTTAGGATCTGTGGCTACTTTGCCTGCTTAATCTGTAACCACATGTCTTTAATTGTCATGCTGCCATGAGCAGGAAATTTGTCAAGCGATGCCAAAACTGAAAAAGAGTAAGTTATAGTGAGATTTTGTCAAAGGTGGGTATCTCTAAATTATTGTCATAAGACAGTTAATCAAGTAGGCAGAGAGCAGAATGAAGAATGGAGAAGGAAGCAAAGTGGTGGTCAGTAACATAAAAATGGATAATAGTGGTCAGCAGTAGAGCAGTCTCAAGTGGCTATGTGAGAGAGACTGGATATGGACGCCATTGCTGGACCAAGCAAAGATGTCCTCATGCATCAGGTTATAGCCTAGCTGTAGCCCTGTGCAGAGTCTGTTCTTCATCATTTGCAGGGAGCTATATTCACTTAAACCATAACACATGAGACAAACAAGGCTTGGTGCAATAATAATAGAATATCCAAGATCGATTGACTGTAGCCCATGCTTATTGATATAGACCTGGAAACCTCAAGGTATTTCATGGCCAAAACCAGCATAAAGCATTCTCAAATACCAGTCCAAAAAGAACAAAACAAAAACATTTTTTTGCACAGTTTAATCTGAAAGGCCTGGCATTCATATAAATACAACATCATTAAGCTACCAACCATTTAGAAATTTTGTCTGTATTCTATTAAAACAGCAAATTAGCTGGTTATAAGGTTTTTTAGTTTAGGATCACCAAATCTAGCTTTAAATTTTAGCTTGGCTGCAATAACAAATCAAATGTGTCTGAACATTCATGAGATTAAGGTGGGCCCTAGAGTGCAGTGGTTTTAAGTAATTACTTGATTTTGAGTGAGCGTGTGTTTACTTTGGATTATTACATGGGACCCATGACATACAGTTATAGTTAATATGTAGCCTATGTATTTTTATGACCACTATAAACAGTGTTGAAGCACAAAACCTTTTTGTTCCTGCTCAGAATTACATCACAATATTGAAAATTACATTAGTTTTTATGTCAGTACAGCCCAGCTCAAGCCTTATAGTACTGACCCTCCTAGTACTGACTGACTATCTCTGTGTGTTTCGTGTTGCACATGTTGTCATCAGCAGCTCCAATCTATATATAGATTTGGATGGGTGGATGGATGGATGGATAGATAGATAGATAGATATAGAGTGTGTGTGTATGTATAAATGTGTCTGAGACATTGTTTTGGTGTTCATCTCTAGAAAGGTCACATCCACCCTCACCTTCTCCTTCTCCCTTGCCTTTCCTTTGCTCTGTTCATTATCCAGCAAGGCTTTTTCCCACCGCTCTGCATTTATTTTTACCTCCTAACATAATCCTTAATTAATGCAGCTCCAGTCACTGTGCCTTACATCTCTCTCTACTATACTCACATACATGTACACACAAATTCACTCATTCATCTTCCCCCAAGCATGTGCACAACACACATTCAGTCATTCATCTTCCCCTGTCAGTCCCTTGCACAAGTATAATGATTCAATTCAGACAAAGATTTTGTTAACACATTGCACACCCTGTAAATAATGGGTAAAAAAATGGGACTCCTGGTGGCTCAGTTGGCAAAGGCATGTAACAGGCAACCAGTTTATCTTGTCTCTATTGTGCATCACATAAAGGCAAAAATGTTTGTAAGCTAGGACTAGGCAGTATATGAGATTTTGGAATATTGGATGTTGCAATACCATGACGTGGCATTAGTCTTGTCTTTTCCTGGTTTTAAAGGCATCATTATTTGGTTCGGTTATGTTGTTATTTTAAGTTAAATATTACGCCATGTTTGTGGCTGTATTCTATGACAGTGGTTCCCAACCCAGTCCTCAAGGACCCCCTGTCCTGCAGGTTTTTGTTTCAGCTCTACTCTGGCACACCTGACCCAATTAAGGCCTTTGCACCTTCATGCACGCCCTCTTGGCTGAAACAGATCTACCTGAAGAAGGCGTGCATGAAGGTGCAAAGGCCTTAATTGGGTCAGGTGTGCAAGAGTAGAGCTAGAACAAAAACCTGCCGGACAGGGGGTCCTTGAGGACTGGGTTGGGAACCACTGTTCTACGAGATAGTACATGATCGCTGAAGAGCAAAGTCACAATTGAGTGCCAATTTTTTTGCACCAGTGTTGAAGTAATTTGTTTTTGTTTTGTATGTTTATGGTTTCTTTTTTGCACACATCAGGACCAACCCATCCCAAAAAATTTGGCCATAGTGCTCTGCTGTTTATTTTGTCTCATATGAGAAAATGATTTCAGTCTTCACAAAAAGGGATCATGAAAATGTGCTACCTAGCACATATTAGCTAAAGTAGTTTTTTCCTTTATGGTCATCATGTGGCACAGGGAACTGCATTTGACGCAAATGTGTGGGGCTGTAAGTGTAAACTCATAATGTTGACCAGTTCTTTACTTATAACACTGTATTGAGCTTTGTTGAACTGAACCACAAGAAAAGACTCAGTCTTGTATTGATCTGAGTGGCAGTTTTGACAGGCTAATGAATGCGGCTGCGCTTTTAGCAGTTGTCTCATAATGGATCATTCTTGAATTGGTAGGCTAAGTGTCTGCCGCTTTGATTACAAATCATCAAAGTAGGTGTTAAGGATGGGACACTGGAATATTATCACCTATCACGATAACCACTTATGAAAAGTTGATCATGGTGAATTTCCAGCATTGCATCGGATAATGGTAAATTTGAATATTCGCCAACATACAGTATTATATGGATTTCCGAATCTATTTTGAATTGCTGCAAGGGGGAGACCGCATCTTTGCAGTCGTTACAAAATCCAAAATCCAAGTCGCAATTATTTTGGCCAAGATAATTTTGACTTGAACTTTTCAGATCGCCCCATGCCTTTATGCTGAAAACTCAGTTACGATCTGGTCATATTTGAATACTGGTGTAACTGACTGGCAGGACACAGGCTTTATGTACAGTTGCCAGACCTCACAAATCTTTTAACTATCAGCACACCCCACTTCAGCATGGATTTAGATGTCATTGTTGGACATTGTTGTGTACATGCTTGCATGAATGTGCCTTTCTACTGAGCTGATTTTAAGGCCTTTCCCTTTCTGGTTTGTAAACCCATTCTTATTTGTATAGCACTCTGTTCATACAGTTCAATGAATGGTATAAATTACCATGCCACATCAGTGGAAATACTTAACTTGACATGTAGGCCACAAAGAGTTTAAATATGCACAAGCACATTAAACCATATGATACAAAATGAAGCACATTGTTAAACAAAACTATGATGAACATAGCCTACCTTTCTACATTCCATGTTGATTTTTATGAGGGTCTTGCTGTTGTTGTTTGTGTGTGTCGGTCAGGACATGTGCTACCATGCAGGGAACTTCAAGCAAGTAGCAAGTAGCTCAGGTTTCCTGTCCTCCAGGGCTCCTTCTGCCTGGCCAATCAGTTGCCCCACAACACGGGCAGAGGCCCCAGGCTTGTAAAGGCTGAAAACTTGCTAGCCCTAGTGAGGGAGCCACAGTTGCGTATTTTTTAGTGTGATGACTCCCAATTTGATGTTGATGCCAGGTTCCATGAATTCCACAGTACATGCACAGCAAAGCCTAGCTGTCAGTAAGCTGTGGGCAGAGATGGGAGCATATCCTTAACGGCATCATTTACTTCTTACCAGAGGTGCACCAATACTACCTCTACTGTTGGGATCAGCTCCAACCAGGTTCCCAAGTGCTCGCACTTGGATTGGTAAATTAATCTCTCCCAGCATACTTTACTGATGTAGTCAATACACAAAATAAAAATGTTTTTCTGGTACAAAGAGAAAATATCAAAGCTGCTTCAGCATTTGAACCCAGTGGTGATGTTAGATTTTGGTTTGATGTTGGTTTTGGTTTGGTTTCATTTGTTTTTGATTTGATTGAGGATTTTGTACAATTACACAGTTGTCAGTGCATTATTTCACCAAATTATTAAATGAACTATTGATGAACTTGTTTCTGTTATTATTTTGAGGTCAATACTAAGTGGCATAAATCATGTAAATTTCATAAAGGAGCTGGTTCTATGTGTGGCCTTAAATCCAATCAACTGTTTTTAAATCCTCAACAGTCTATCCAGTGTGCGTGTGTCTGTGGGAGACAGTAAGCTAGCTGCTCCAGTACAGGAATACATGCAGACTCATGTTCACAGATACCTGAATGCATACACTGATAAACAATGTGGATTTTCTTAATGATTTTAATGTGGAATCCTAAAAATATAGGCTGAGGTCAGGAGCTGAATGTGGGAAAAAAATGTTAAGCATACCATGAATAATGTAGCTTCATGACTAGGACATATTCAAGATAAATTCTCAACAGGTAGCTACAGCACTTCACTACAACAGTTCTGCTTGCATGTGCCTTTCTACTACAAATGTGATCCTAATCATCTAGGGCAGATTCCCTGCTTGTGAGATGAGTCTACCAAACACGCAGTTGAATTGTTCCATTCTATCAGTCTCTCTTGACAACCAGTGAGTCAGGGGGATTGGGTATGTGAAAACAAGTCTGGGCTGTCCAGAGAACTGGAGCAGATAATGTGGCCTCAGCTAATGTTTGTAGCATGGTTTGATTTTTGTAATGGTGATGGATTACATGATTGTAGCTAAAATGAAATTATAATTCAGAATACTTGCTACTTGCTTGCTATTTATTTCAATCACAGTTTGGTCTTGATGTTTTGTGGGAAAAACAATTTATGGCACTCCTTGCACCTTGTATCAACATTTTAAACATTTTATAGCTTGTCAGTATTCACAGATTATACATAATTGTGCTTTCCCTGGTGGGTTTTGTCAGAAAGGTCCACCATCTGAGTCTGTCAGCACATAGGAGTTAGTGGTTACTGTGTATGAGGGGAAGCTGGTCTGTTCTGTCAGAAGGTGATCTAAAGGGCAGAAACTGATTGAATCCTCATTGCTTTAGGTTTATATGCAGAAGCACTCCTCTGTTACTGGCTTTTCTGTCTCTCTCACTCTCTTCCTCACCAGCTTCTGTGATAGGCCTGCATCTGTCTCATCCCTGAGTTGCTAGGCAACAGGCTG
>OMLB01018407.1:18233-41449 GCA_900302555.1 Myripristis jacobus | reverse complement strand
GTTTGCAAACTAAAAGTACGGGTGAGTGGTATTCGGTGATGGGAAATTCTAAGGACACAGCCGGTGTAACCTGAGTGACAAAAGGGAAAAGGGAAGTTTGATCTGTGAAAATGTCATCTTTACCCACATTTTCTAGTTGATGACTGACAGAAATAGGTCTGGGTCTTTTTTTTTTAATCAAAATATTAGAGACTGCACAAGTGAGAAACCAAAAAGGAGCTTGTAGGACTAGGCAAAGCTATCTACCACTAAAAACAGATCCTTACAGATACCTTCACATATTTGTTGTCCAAATATAAAAACTCAGTTTTGTGCTCTGCCCCCTTTGCTGCGTGCAAACCTGTGTTATTCTTGTTTAGCTGTGACTTATCTTCCTGTATTAGACTGTAATTTATCATAATATTTAGCGCTCAAGCTTCCCTCAAATGTCCCTGCTTTCATGTGTAATTTAGCCAATATCCTGTGCTGGCTCTGATTACAGTGTTTAAGTGCTGGGGTCCATCCATGGCACATTACAAACAGTCCCGGTGGAGTTCACAGCTAAGCTGGGGATACAGCATGCTGCGCTGGCCTAGGCAAGGAAGTACGCTGAGCAGTAGGTTGGGCTGCCCTATAAACCGTGCCACTAACTTCGGGCTTGTGGAAGAAGCACTTCATGATGGTTACAAGCAGCCATCCACAGAGCGTCACGTGTAGTGAAGTCAAATTATCTTGTGAAGTTTGTCACAGTGTTTCACGGAGCCACAAAGGAGATAAATACCCATAAAAACAAGAAGTAACAAGCAGGTTAAGAGTGTGTATCGCTGAAGAATTTACCGTATATGTCTGTGTGTGAGTGTGTGTGTGTGAGCGTGTGTGTGTGTATGGATGCTTCTCTGTTGTATTCTGTCCATATTTCTGCATGTGGTCATCACATGGTCTGTGTGTGTGCATGTGTTGGAGATGTGAACATAGGAGCAACACAAAAGTAGTTTAGGATAATATTTTTAAACAGAAAAAGAAAGAAAAGATGTTTGAATCATGAAAAAAAAAACCCTGCACTCTCCATGTAAAACCCAGAATCTTATCTTGGTTAACCTCAATAACTCTAACCCCACTCAGTCCTGCACATTGACAGAAATGTGTTTCAACACAATTAACTCTAATCTAGCAGAGCTATATTTAGCATAGTCATCACATGAAACTCCTTCCTTTTCACAGCTGAGTCAGCTCTCCAAATGTTAAGGTTAACTTTCTCTGGAAACGCCATTAACACGCACCATGAGTCAGCAGATAGGCTGACCATGTGGCCACGAGGGCTGGAAAATCCTGTTTCAGCTTGAACTTCAAAAATTTGTTTATAAAACCGCAACACAAGCATTGCTTACAGGAATACCTTTGACGATACATCTGCGCCGAAAGTGATGTGAACCAAACGCAGAAATCATGAGCGTCAACATGTATAACATGCAAAACATGCATATTAAGCCCCAAGCCATAAAAGTACATGGATTGAAGGGAAAACACAACAATCATCACATGCCTTCTAGAAGGTGCTATTCAGTCAATATTTAATACTGTAAATGCTGATCACATCCTTTCTTTTCAAATATTCCCTTTGCCTTTACACTTCAAATCCATGATAAACACTCACTGAAAACGGCTTCTCAGTGTGAACACACTTAACTGAGCCAGCAATTATTTGTTCAGGTCCAATTTCTGATGGATATTAAAGAGGTGACAAAACACCACCTACTCGTCTCCCTATGAAAAGGCTCCAAACCATGAATCAGTTTGCATTAACACTGGTGAGAATAATTTCTTTACTTTTCTGTTACAAAGTCAAATAATGCTGTCTACCGTTCTTACCCTTCAACTACTGGTGATGAGAAGCAGTGCAAACCCGCGATCCCTGCAGCGTTGTATAACCTTATGAAGTAAGAGTTTGTTTGAACCGGTGAAATCTGTCAGGTTAGGTGCTATCACACAGTCAGTGCTGTCAAATGTAGAGTGAAGCACGGTCTGCAAGGTGGAGGACTGCTGCGTTCCTACAACAGAGCTATTGCATTAGAAACATCAGCAGAGCTCTGCAGCCAGCTTCAAAGGAATACGCCTTCACATTGAATCAATCCTTTCTTCCATTAGATTAGATGACCTTACCAAAGTTACATTGCGCTAACGTTTCTTTATGGTTTCTCTAATCCCTTGCTCTGGTTCTGGTTCCCCCTGTGAAGCCACTTCAAACAGCCTCTGCCATGGCATATCCCTTTGTGCTCTAAAACAGCAAATATGTGTCTCCCTAAAATGTTTCAGATGCGGGCTAGCTATGGTCCCAGGGGCAGAGCAGCACACACAAAAATACAAGAGACAGAGCAACAAAAACAATGTCTGAAACTGAAGGTAGGACATCTACAGTACTTCTGCCAACAGAAAGGGTTAATAAGCAGGTCTGTCTGGGCCTGAAGGAGAGAGGATGTCTGCAGGACCTGAGTGTGACTGAGAGATGAGTGATGGGAGAGGATGATCGAGAGAGAGAGAGAGAGAGAGAGAGAGAGAGAGAGAAAGAGAGAGAGAGAGAAGGAAAAAGAAAAAGTAAATAGTGTGAGAGAGATACTGCAGCAGTAAATCAGTGTGGCAATGAGAAGAAAGGGGAGGGGGGATTGCAAAGGTCTAGAAACATATGTTTCAGTTTGTAAATAAAACAGTAAATTGCTATGGATATTGCTTAAATATCTGTGGGCTTTGTACTCCGCTTTGCGGAAGTTCCTCGGAAATCATTCTGAAACTGCCTTCTTAAAATGCCAAAGCGGCTTCTTAATGTCAAAGAGGCCATCTGGTTCTCTACTAATTCAAGATGTTTGCTTTTCATTCAGGTTTTTTGTGTCTTCTTTTTTAGATTGAATGGTTTACTTTAGTGTTATTAATACCAATGTTCACATTTCTCAGCTGTATTCTTAGTCATCAGGTTTCACAGATAAAAGCCAAACCTGTGAATCCCCTTTCTAACCGGTGACAAACGTAAAATCACAATACTCAACATAATGAATGTTGCTACATGTAATATGTATACAGCACCCAAGAAAGAGAGATTTAATCTGCCGCAGCAACTCACATAATATGGCAGCTTCAGCACATAAAGAGAGTTTGAGGTTAGACAGGTGGATGACATAAAGACATGCGTCTACATCCCCTACACATAGATTCAGATACTTTCACGCTGTCATTTAAATTCATACAACTGAATAAAATAATAAAATAATGATTAATGTTTCTACTACTAATAATGATGTATTACATATATGGGACAGTAGTTTCCCCACAGTGTAATTAAGCTGCATGTTACAGAGTTAGAATCAGGGATGTGAAAAATATTGCAGTTTAGCGGCCACAGGATGTTTAAGATTTTTGTGATATTTTAATGTATGATCCATTTTTTCCAGCCGCACCCCCACTGCCAGACTGCCAGCCCGGACACAAGACAACTTCCTTCCTTGATTTGGGTAAAAAGGAGTCCCATAATTGAATAAAACGAGACCCCTCCCCCTCTTTACATACCACACAAAAACACACACACACGTTTTACAGCCTAGTGTATAAACTTAATAGGACGCATTTGGTTCCAAAGCCCCCAGCTCGCTCTGTGGAAAGTAACCCGGATTGTTTTTCAGTTTCTTAATGCTGGAGTTTATAACGGCTAGATAAAAAATGTTACCATGGTGATTTAACCACAACATTGCAATTACCTTTATGCAATGAGACTCTAGAGGCTTGCAAACAAACCGGCGTAATGCAATTAAGATATAAGTACCACCAAAAATGTCTTTAAAAAAGAGGTAGGATGGGGGAAAGCAAAAAAAAGTAAAATAACAATAGTAGCTCCTTAAAGATCAAAGTTAATGATACTTCCCCTGAATAACTAGTGCCAGCTTCACTTTCCTTAGTCCTTACTAAACTGATATTTTTCCATAGCATTTACAAAATTAACTGGAGAGTGATGCAATATTTTTCTAACCATCGATAGTGTCGTCTGAATGAATTGAAATAGAAATTGGCCTTAATGCAGCAAACACACAATGTATGCAGACATAATTCAGTCACATATTTTTCACATCAACTTCAAAGTCCCTCTATCAGGCAGCCGCCTTAGCAAAATCATACACCAAAACTCTTTACGCCCCCACCTTCCCTTTGAGGGACAAAATAAAAATGTGGATGGATGGAATAATTGCCTAACTTCAAAGTGTAGGTTATTGCCTAGCATTTACTGTTACGATAGCAATGGTATGGGGTGTTTTTCTTCATAAATGTGGCTCGGGTGGGTGGGAGAATGGCTCATACCCCTTGTGGTGCAAATCCCACTCTAACAGTGACCCTGCTGACCCGGGCTTAGTAGGAGAATATATAACACCTTCAAGATGGATCTGCTCCCGGAACCGTTTCTAGTATTATGTGAAAACCACAAGCGTTAGGATGAAAATAAAATCATCCTAAATTTTTCTTTATGTGTATACTGTCAACAACCTTTCGCACAGCACACAGGAATTCAAACACATATTTTCTTTAATTGCTAAGAAAGCTCATTGTTGGTAACAATTCAAACGTATAACCATTTTCTCCGCTGTGTCCACATTCCTCCGTCGTGCGGGGAAGAGTTGCCACCAAATGGCATTGCTTTTTTTTTTTTTTTTTTTTCAGACAGCACTGCAAAAAAATGCTACCAATCCACAGGGATGTCATAAAAGATATTTTATTAACATGGCTGTCAGACACACACGCAGACACCCGTAAAAACATACATATTCCTACATTCTCACACATGTTACTTGGGTATACACGATGCCATTCTTCATTATTTGTCATGGTAGATATGGTAGTGCACAGAGAGAACATTTAAAGGAAGAACACAAAATAATCTCCTTAAGCAACAACATAATTATCACAAATGGCTTTGATGAGGAGAGGAAAAAAAAACAAAAACAACTTCATGGTTACTTAAGCATGCATGTTATTAGTAGCACTGCTGTTGTGAGCTAAAGCCATAACCAAGATACAATCAACAGACCCAAGCGAGGCCCAGAATTTCACTTGGTGACATCGATGCTTGTAATTTTCATTGACTCCATTTCTCCAAAAAAAAAAAGATACAAAAAATCTCGTTCTTTATCTGTAAAATGTTCATTCACATGAGAAATATATTAAACTGTGGCATGTGGGTTATATTGGGAGCGGTGGATAAAAGCAGTCGCGTGGATGTTGCAGGGTATCGGGCAGCTTTACCTCTTCACGGCCCCGACACACACACAGTGGCGAAGACGCTGTGAGAGAAGTGTTTTACAGCATCTTTTGAAACAACAACTGACTGCAATGGGATCATCGTAATCTTAATGCCATGTGACACACACAGATCTCACCATCTGACAAATGTACGACTTGTGACAAGAAAAAAAATAATAGAAAAAAATTCTGCCACAACTGGTAACCCAGGACATGTGCAAGTCAAATGTACTTGTAAGGCTCGTTCATAGTTCATTGATACAAAAACTGATGTAATATCTCACCCTTTTTTTTAAATCAAGTGGAATGTCACACACACAAACTCACATCAATGTTGATAGAGTGACACCCTCTTGTGGCTACAACATGACACTGCAGCACATCCTAACCATTGAGGAGTGCTTTTTTAATGTAGCTATTCCCTTTGGTCAAGAAAAGGCTCTTGACAAGATTCGAATTACCATCTACTGGATGCAAAACATGTTTTCTCACATACAGTAAGGGAGGAGTAGTGACGCATGATTTAACAGGATGATGGAGAAGCGAAATTGTAATATTACATAAATAAGAGAATACAATCTATAAAGAATCATAAAAAACAGGGCTGGTCTTGTCTGTAAAGTGGCCTGGCAAGCCAACTATAAACCCTGTACACACAATTAAAAAAGAGAGAGGAGGCGTGGGGGGAAGGCAGGGGGACAGCTGAGGTCAGGGTACTTATCCACGCCACAAAGCATTACAACCTCTCCTCTGCTTCATCTTATGTTGCCCTTTTTTGTTGGCATCCACCGAATTCAGACTACCACTGTCCCTCAGGTTGGGAAGCCAGCACGGTGAGTCTGCTGCAGAGCTGGCCCCGTGGCAGTGTGGGACGTCCGAGCGTCATTAGAAGTCACTGAGGATACTGATGTCGGCAAACTCTTTGCGGTAGCGGTGGGCGCTGAGGGCCAGCAGGAACGCCCACTTGAGGCTCATGAAGCTCCACACGCAGGACAGGTACAGACTCTGTGGGTCAGTCAGGGCTAAGCGGAGGAGACACACACACATTAGACATGGTATTCAGCTCGGTGCAGACCACCCTCAATAATGTCTGTGTGGGTGAGGTACAAACTGGTACTATAACTACAGCTGGCACGAGGCCCAGAGTTGCACACAACACTAGACACTCTGTGGGGAAACATTTGAGACGCTCTCGAAATCCACCCCAAGAAAATTAACACTGCTAAAAACAGCTTTTGGCGATGTACCCGGGATGTTCTTTGCATTTCTGGGACGATTTTGTTGTTTGGTGGTGCATTTCTCCTCTTCCCATGGATAATTGCACAAATGTAGACAATGCGGCATCATGTTGAGATTAGTGCAGTGCAGCCAGAATGAAGTTTAACAGCAAAAACAATTCAACTGTCTCATTCATCGGCAGTAAAAGGTTTTGGTGAGATATGAATTCTTCCACTAACAGTATCCTGAAAAGTCCATAATGCAATGCAATGCCACAAGCCATACGATCAGCTGAGGAAGGGGGGGTGACTTTTGTTGTCCCCCACAATCGCAGATTGGGGAAGGGACTATGGATTGGTCTCTGCTGGACAAAGCTTGACAAAATTAGGGATTCTGGGCCTGGAGTTTGGCACTGTGAATATGAACCTGATTGGCCCACCACCAAGAAGGCAATGCACTTCATGCTCAATATCTCAGGCATTTCTGGGTCACACTGAACCTTTGGGGAATGATGTGTTTTTACACTCATATATCCAGCATCTACAAAATGAACCTAATTGGCCCACTACAGCACCACCAATAGGCCAAAGAATCCCCAAGCTTCTCAACTGGAGACTGGCTCTTGCTCTGCTAGTTATGGTCTTGTATCATTTTGTGTGCAACAGACTAGCATTTGGTTTTTGTTTTTCAAAAAATGTCAAAAATAAGACTGAAATGAATGGATATATGTTTTACTCCAGGTTTTAAAATATATGATCCTGTGAGTTTTAATATTTTACTTATTTTAACATTGATATTTACTGACAAAATGGCCATGATGAACGACCCTACATCTCATTTAGATGTTGTTGTTTTTTTTAATTGCCAGAACTCAATTTCCTCACATTGCTGTCCATTCAAGTATTTATGATTTTCATAGCATTGCAGGCAGTTGTTGCAGCTATTGTTCATAAGCTATATGTTAAGCTTATCACATCAAAATGTCTTTACTTAATAATTAACACTACTTGCAACAGCTGATATAAAAAGTAATACAAGGATAAATTTTATGGAACAAAATGTAGTAGCTCTGGTAGGCTCTGTCCTGCACATTGTCTATTTTTGGCATTTCTAGAAAATTCCATTCATATTTTTTTTTTGACTAACCAACAAACTGAGGACATGGTAACTTCACACCCAATGAAACTGTCAGACTTCATTCCTCTACTGCTCATTCCAGCTACAGGTAATGAATTCAACAAGCTCGGGGATGTTCTTTGGAGGTATGACTGATAATTTGATGTCATAATTAAGACAGGCTTTAAAAATGTTCATCAGAGCTTGTCAGAAGTCACTTTGGGAAAAGCAGGAAATAACTTACTTAAGTAGAAGGAGACGAGACAGGCTGAGGGAGTGTGGGACCGTAAAAATGTAAATTGCAATACTTCACCACCAAATTGAGTCTCAATACCCTCACTTCCCGGGTCATTCAATCTACTGTTATGTCCTTTATTCTAGTTGAATGTGTCCTGTATCTTTCTGGATTTCATTTATTTTGATTGTGTATTGCATTGTATCATTTGCTACAAGCCAAATGGACGATATGGGACGGTACAGAAGTGATTTACTTTCATGTTTAAGTGCTCACAATTGGGAATTCGGAGTGGCTACCATACAATAACCAGACCCCACCAAGTCTGACGTATGCGACAGGTCTCTCCTCAGTGAGCCGCTGTAAGGTCTCCATCAAAAAACCTCATCAGCGATTGAAGCGGACAGATAATCCTGTTTGCACAGCCGAATCACTATACATCGTTAGAGCAGATGAGGTCATACATTGCTAAGGACGAAAAACAAAATACAGGCCACAGGTATCTGGAAGTACTCACACTCCTTGTTAGTGATGGCAACAGAGAGGAAAGTGATGAAGGCTATTACAGACAGCAGGGAGAAGAAGACCCCGATGATGAGGAAGAACTTGAGGCCCTTCAGCCAGGTCCGCCAGTAGTCCTGGAGATACATGATGTGGGTGATCAGGGCCCAAAGTGCCAGCACACCTGAGGGAAGAAACACACACACACACACACACACACATACACACAGAGTGAATTCTTGGTCTGCCAGTTAGGCTTCAGGGGACAACTGCTGTGTCATACAACACTTAGGAAACTGCACACTCATGGTTGATATTATCTCATAAGTCATGGCAGACGTTGACCTCGTCCTAGTGGGTCATAGGCTCACGCTGGCATGGTGTTTCTGTGTTTTTCAGGAGAGCTTGCATCCTGACACAGCATGTTGTCAAGTGC
This sequence comes from Myripristis jacobus, assembly GCA_900302555.1. Lineage (NCBI taxonomy): Eukaryota > Metazoa > Chordata > Actinopteri > Holocentriformes > Holocentridae > Myripristis > Myripristis jacobus. The sequence continues at coordinate 32,690 of OMLB01018407.1, read as the reverse complement.
TGAGTCAATGAGCACACTTCTTCCCACATGTTCCCCTTTTTGTGGTGGCAGTGTTGTGAAGGCACGCCGCAGTTGAGCTGATATTGCACCTTCCTTTGAAAGCCTCTCTCTTCTAGGGTAAATATCAGCGTTTAAATTAAGGTTGGGTGTAGCCTATATAATCTGGAGAAGAAGGGTGACCAAGATTTTCTGCTTCAGGGACCCCTTCCCTGTGGAATAACCTGCCTGAGGACACCAGCCTAGCAAACTCTACCCTGAAAACACTTTGTTCACATGTGCTTTTACTTGAATGCTGTCTGCACTCTTTCAGATATGTAGTTTTCTCTTAGTTACTTTATGGTGCACTAGTTTCTGCATGCTGTGTTGTTTTATTGTGTTATCTTGACTTCGGTTTCTGCTTTTATGATCTTAGTTTTGTGTTTGACACTTCAGTTTAATTCATGTTGTGAAGCTCTGTGTAACCTTGTTTTGAAAAGTGCTGCACAAGTAAGATAAGACTTGATGCACCTTTACTGATCCCCGGTAGGGAAAATTCAATTTGATGCAGCAGCATATGGGAATGTAGTTCACTTCAAAGAAAGCCATTTCCATATGCACCTATACATAAAAAAGGTAAATAAAACAGAATAAAATAAGACAGAATAAAATAAGACTAAAAAATACAATGAAACAGACCTCTGACCTCTTATTTGTAAGTCCATGTATGGTTAGATATTTAAATTATAGTTATTCTAGAGTATGATTATTATTACATAGTTTCATAATAAAGAGAAGTTGTAGATCTGTCATTTCAAAAATGACCAAATAATGACCATGCAAAATCTGCACCACCCTTTGCCACCTCTGTTGCAATCGTGTTATTTTTGTTGAGGAAAAGAAACATAATTTGCTATGTCACTGTGTACCAGTTCCCCTTAACATCTGATGAGAATGCACGTTTGAGCCTGGCCAGTAATCAAACAAATAAAGTTTTCTGTACAGACACCAGCACCTTTTCATCCTGCTGCTACTTTGTCAAGGAAAACTATTTGGTGGTGTTAAAGACTGACAAAAAATGTGGTGCTGTTGTTATGTTATGGTTAAAATGTGCCAAACGTATGACAGACTGAAAAAACCCCACCATCACCCCTTACAGGTATGATAGGTCGAGTTGAAGCGGAGGTACAGAGGTTACAGATATGGACTTAGTAACCTCAACAGCGGCTCAAAGGTCATGGATCCACGACTTATCACAATTACACAACTGTAAATCAGTATAGCATCCTGGGAGGAAAAAACAAAACATTAAAGCCAGCACTTATTTATCATCTTCTTTGAGGAAATAGCTCAAGGATATTGTGTATCCATGTCCTCAGCAGGAAATACATAATGACTTTTTTTCTGCATAGTAGTTATCATATTTTCCTACATGGACTATTGTCTTTATTCATACTGGTTTTTTGTTTGTTTGTTTTTTATTAATGTTTTACCTTAGTTTATATCTGATAGGTTGGTGTGAATTTGGCAACATCTTTTTTGATACCAGTTTTAATTTTCTTTTTAAGGACACAATATATAAAACTTCATGCTTTACCTTGACAGAAGAAGATGAAGGCGGAAGAATCACGCCAAAACTGTCAAGGTAAAGTACGAAGTTTTATATATTGTGTCCTTAAAAAGAAAATGAAAAGTGGAATCTGTTCAGGACATAATGAACTTTCACCAACTATGATACTTTGAGTTCCTCTTTCTTTTTTTCATTTCCTTGTTTATTTTGTTTTTAAATCGTATCTATATAGGCTGCAACTTTATGTTTTATACTGATAGCCCAATGTTTTATGTGTTTATGAGTAGGCCTAGTTTGTTATTTGTTTGGTAGTGCGCTCACCTTAACAAACAGGTAGTTAAAGTTGTTGACATGGCAATAAAATATTGAATCATGCATCACCATATTGCTACAATATTCTTATGATAGTCACATATTTTGCAGCCAAATGAAGACAAGGGCCCAGCATGCCAACTTCTCAACAGTTAATAGACAAATGTATTAGTTACAGGTTATAGTGTCCTATGATGAAGCAAACTCCGCTGGTGTTATTTACATCTGCTAGTTAATAAACAACAACAACAAAAAAATCTTTAAGGTTGCAGATTCATTAGAGTAATTATTACATTTACACTAGTGATATCCATGCCTGAGCAGGACACCTTCAGTTAGAAGAGGGGAGCTACTTAGCGAAATACGCCGGTGCTTGATTTGAACAGAAAGCACATTTTCAGCGGTAAATGCCTGATGTGTCAGCCTGTCCTTTAGGCAGGTGCTGACAGATTTACCTCACCTGACAGTCCTCCCATGGCTGCAGTCCACGGCTGCTTGTACGCGATGTTCCACACCAGAAAGGCGGAAAATCCCATGAGCATGCCAAACGAGGCATAGCCGACACTAATGTACGTTTTATTTATCCCCATTGTCATAAAACAAAATGTAGAGGGGGTTCTGCAAGACGACGACCGACCGGAGCTGTGAGCTGCTGCTGCTGGCACTATCAAAACAACTGCGTCCGGTCCCACTGCAACAAGGCCTGGGAGGACGGAGTGTGTGTCCCGCTGGCGAGCCGCTGTTCCTCTCACACACTGGGGTCACACATAGCAACCTGTGTCCGAAGAGCTGTGTTGTCCCTTATCTACCGAGACGACGAGACATAGCTCCACTCCGAGACGTTATCTAACCCTGACAGTCAAGGAAACCCTCCTCAGTCCAGGAGCACATGTGGAGTCCCGGCAGCGCCCTCTACCGTGGGAGGAGTGGCGAGATGAAACTGCACTCTTGTTCCAGCTGAGCTCCCAGGAAAGCAGTCAAGTCATGCATCTCTGAGGGTCGCTAATTCATTACCAACAACAATAATTTTAATCACAAACAACGCATAGGCTAAATAGGCTAAAAGAAGCACGTTTTCCAAAAGAACTAAACGCATCGTGATTGACAGCCACCAAGGTGCACCGTGCAACCACAAAGACCACCTAAGAAGCCTTTCTAGATCCAGATTTCATCCTGGTGCTGGGCCTGGCTGGCCATATTTCAGGATTTCAGGCAATTGAAACTTGGTTGTTGCAATATGGCCACCTCAGGACCAGACAATGAAATTCCTTCTCGAAAACACTCACCAAGAGCACACCCGTTAGCCTATTGTTTATTTATCTCCTCCCCCAGTTACCTTAGAGACCGCCACTCAGATTATAACTTCTACCCTGATATTTATCACTCACCTCTACATGTCTCATAACTTATCCCTGACCTCTCAAGGTTTATGAAATAGAGGAAGCACAGCCATAAAACGTGAATTTATTTCAGGACATTGTTCAAACCTGTTTAAATAACTGAGAGCATAATTTGCTGGATTTACACACTGCTTTTACTCTGACAGTGCCTTGAAATTTAACATTTGTGTTGACTTACAATCAAGTCCAAGTCCAGTACAGGCCAAAAAAACAAAAACAAAAAAACAAACAAAAAAAACTTAACACATCACTTTCCCTCTCACATGAGGATGAACACTTGAACAGCACCTTTAGAGAGTAGAAATAAAGCAGAACATATCACAGAAACTTAGATCTGATTATTTCCCCAGTGAGGAAAAAATACAGATAAATCACATAAACACTACCTGAAATACAGTACATACCCACAGGGCTTTGGGAGGCTTTCCTCTTGATTATCCCAACTGAAACTAATGGAGACACTTTAATAATACCAGTATAGTATCAATAATAATGATAATAATAACATATTACATTCACCTCATTTGTAACATGGTATAAATGGCCAACAAACCACATCAGCAGGTATTTCACAAAGCAGGATTAGCAAGTTAGCCACCTAATTTTGAAAAGTGTAAGGAAGTATAGCTTCTGAAATTTTAGTAATCATCAGCATGTATCACTAATTCCTGTTGCTAAGCCTAAGCCTAAAAATTGTGTTATATATTCAAAGCACTGTTGCCAGGATATAACATTTCATTTTCAGTTATCTGGCTAACTTTCTAACCCTGCTTTGTGAAATGCCTGCCTGATGAGAACAACAAACAGTACACAACAGCAATCCTGCAACATCCACGCCATGAAATCAGACAGAAGTCAAACTTGGCAGGTAACAATGGAAGAAGAAGCGGTCCAACTTTTCCTTCATGGGCTTTATCATGGCCATGTTTCGGTAGACGCGCTGAACCAGTATGTCTTCCTGTGTGGAGACTACCAGATCGCACCAGTCAGTGCCCGTCACCATCATCTCCCCTTGTATCTGCCAGTAGTAAGCATGGTTCTTCCTCAGCTCCAAGGCTCCCCGTTGGAAATCCAGAAACTGGCTGTTGACAAAGCTCCGGATTTGGGGGCATCTGACATGCACCAGGCCATACTTGTGGGTCTCAGAGGGGTCGTACACCAGGCCATCAGGCACTGCCGCCAGCCATGGAGCGTCTGGATGGACAACCAAGCCACAGGGCGACCAGTTGACAAACACTTGCTTGCAGTATTCCCGGAGAGCTTCGAGCATCTGGTCCTTATCTTTATCTTGATCCTCAGTTCCTTTCTGCATCTTGAATATCAGGTGCTCTGAGTGACTCGTTCCTGGCTTAAGGTGGCAGATTTCCCTGAAATGCTCAGTCAAACGTGCCCTCCGCAGTTCCTCCACTGACTCCTTGAGGTCACGGGTGCTAAGTTCGAGAGCGTACGCTGCGTCCCACGAGGTCTGGAGGGCGTTCAGGTGTTCCTGCTCCCTGGCAGTGAGGGCTGGGAGGGCCGCTACTGGCTCTAGTTTATGAGCAGCCAGGGGAAGCAATGGAGCAGGGGGGGCATCCCAATGGGGACAGTAATCTCTACTTGACGGGACAGGGCACTGGTAGGACAGGGGGCAACCTATAGGAACTTTACCAAAAGCACAATCAACCATCGTCACATTCTCGCTGATGCCCATCTTGGCTATAAGAGGTTTTTTGTCATCAGGGATGTCACTGAAGGCGTCTGAGAGCCTTGACAAAAAAGGCCTGCAGTCAGTTAGTTTATCAGAGAAGGATTTGTGGTGCATCATCCTGTAGGGAAACCAATCAGCATTAGCAGCAGCGTGAGTAAACAGCTGTAATTAAGACGCTACAGTATTAATGTATGTAGGTATTCAGGTCCTACCTTGGAAACTCGAGCATGGTCTTCTGCAGAGGTCTCTTCACCTTCTTTTTTGAGCCCGGATTCCCAAACAAGGAAGAAATATTTGATGAAAATTTCCATTCATTTCTACTTTGTGTTTAACAAAGTATGTTTCATATCTGTTCTTAAGGACATCACGGCAACTCCTGGCCACTAAGACACATAAAGTAACATGACATTGTGTGTATTCATTCACCCAAATGATAACCCAGTGGCGACTGAGGTTGTCATGTAGTCTATATTTTGTGAGTCTTTCCTGGGATCTTAGTTACATGCCTACTTTTCTTTCTCCTCATCCTTACCATGCTATGTAATCAACATTCAATGTAAACAGTCAACTCTGCGAGGGGTCAGTTAAGTCTGATTGTAAAACATACTATTGCATCAAACCGTCCAAATTTTTGTAGTAGCAGGCTGATGAGATGCTGCTCCCAAAACCTCAAGAGTGGCTCCACAGGCATCAGTATCAACAACTAATATGGGGGTCAAGTTAACAAACAAAATCAACCAAAGTTTCTCTCTAACCACAAAGGGAAACATTAGTTGGAGAAGTAAACATGCTGTTTATGTTCAAAACTAAATGCTGTACAAAGCTCATTTTTCTCAAGCCATGGAGGAAAGTACATTAAAATACAATTACATTAAAAAGAAACAAAGTAAGTCATCTTTTTTTTCTTAGTACAACCAAATGGCAAACATTGTGCAAGATTTATCAAATCATGTGTGCTGTTTCCTCTGATAAAATGTTTCCATGACTTTTCAATGGTGCTTTATCAAATTTGCTTGACCAAATCTTAATGAGAATTAAATCCATCAGTAAGGCTAACTTTAAGTTTTACATTTTTCACTGCACAAGTAAGGATTGTTTTGACTGTCACAACAACAGTCTACAACCAACAAAGCCACAATTTTATGTGACATTTGGCATTTTAAAAAATCTCAAGTAAAACTTCAGGACTTTACCAAATGTTTTCTCACTTTTATTTTTTGTAACTTCTCCGGGCTTGGAAAAATTTGTAAAATTCTCCTGAAATTCCCAAACTTTTCCAGGTTTTCCAGGAGAGTGGGAGCCCTGTCTGATCCAGCTTACCTTTTTCTTCGAATTTTTCCCACATTCGTCACACCCTGAACATTCTGAACATCTATCATGACTTCCTCCGGACAGAGGCAGATCATCAGTGGATGTCTCCATGTCTTCACAGGACTGACTTTCACTTTCAGCAACCTCTTCATCAGCTGTGATAGTGGACGATGAGGATTCACATTTGAACTCCACAACTTGAATGTTGAATGAATCTGAGGTGTGATGCGAATTTAAGTCTTCGTCGGTGTCTGTTTTCACCAAGACTGCTGTGTCGAAGTTCAAAGCCTCAGCTCCCTCAAACCCTTGAGGTGGTTGATCTCCCGGGCTAGTCTCATATTCAATCTGCTCCTCTTTGATTTTTGAAAACCATGGTTCTGGCTTCACCAGGTCCAGATCAGCAATCTGCTCAGATGGTTGTTCATGGACAGCTGCAGCTGCTGTTGCCTGTTTAATGTGGTCTATGGTGGGGTGAAAAACATAGCAATAAAAAGGTCAGGTCTGTCATTACACTGTGTATAATTATGAACACTAGACTAGACTGGTTACTACACTTTAATATGACAGCTCCTGTCCTAAAATAGTTAGCACTGAGAGGCAGGCAGGCAGCACACAAAATTATGACTGTGTCCTGTAGCTTAGCCAATAATTAATTAATCCAACAATTGAGGTGACACTGTATTACATAAAAACAGATTAAATTTTCAGGAAATCATCTATGCAATAAATAAATCATAGATTGATCAAACAATGGTAATCGATTAAAGACGAAATGGCGATGAATCGATTTTGAATTAATTATTAACATCTATAGTTATGTATCAAACCACATCATAGGCAGTGACCTTTGTCGTTATTGTAAAACGGGATGAGTGACGTCTTAACGTTTACATTGAAGACACGCCCATAGCAGAATTCTACCTAGCAACGGATTCTGATTGGTCAGATTTTGTGAAGCCCGGAAGTCTGGTGCTAGATTGAGATACAGGATCGAGTGGCATGGCTGTGTGAATATGAAGAGTTTGCCTCAAAGCACACTTTTTTCATAATATTTCAAGTCTACCCTCTGAAACACGCGGAGCCCACAGATTCATTATTTAACTCACTAACATCAGGCATCAGGTCGATACAGAAACGTAAAGCAACTTTGCACTATGCGACAACTGCGGCATTTCAGTGTTAGCTAGTGAAGATAGGTGATAAAAAAAACAAAGGCTACACACCTATCCTGTGTAACTTAAGCTCGGGGTTGAGCACCATGTTCAGTAAATCCTGCAGACGTTTGTTTTCCTCGCAGTATTCCTCCACCATACTCTCTACTTCTCCAAATATCTCCACAGCCACAGCCGTAAGCCGCTCAGTGAGGAGACTCCGAAACAGCTGGAGCTTCGTGTTAGACATTTTTGAACAACTGGCCACGTTAGGTTTTGTTGTTATCCTTGAAATGTGATGTAGCCGATGTGGGAAGCGCATCAAAATTCCCAACCGGAACAAGACATTTCCCGGGGGCGCGTTCTTCTTCTTCTTCTATGTCTTGTACGCCAGCTGGTATCCGACGTTTTAAAGAGCATTAGCGCCCCTGCTGTTACGGAGTGTGAGCCACAGATTACAACATAACCTGTCCACTGTCATAGTTCCTTCAGTGACATAAAAGACATGTTTTACAGAGCATGACATGAGATTATTTGGACTGCTCACTAACTGCTGGACCTAATAATTACATGTTTTCCATTTTCTTTCCCCCGCCAGAGCACCTGTCTATGTCCACTACGTCTACGTCTACGTTTACTGCCATTTTTCCACGCTTAACTTGCATTTGAAATAAACCCAAACATCTTTTCTTTGTCTCTGTGTGCATCTCGTTGATTTTGCCATTTCTGCATCAGTTTCCTCTATGTCACTCTTTTTTCTGTGATTCAAAGATGTAATTTAACATCTACCATCTGCCTTGTTGAGGCTGGCCATGCCATCAACAGGCTTATTTCCCCAAATGTGCTGGAATGCAAATTCTCACATAAATAACCAACTAAATAATTATTGAGTGTGCTTGAACAATATCAACCTATGTATTTTGACATTTATTTGGTAGGGCTGACAAGATGTGCTTATTTGATACTATCGCATTACTTGGGTTCTCAAGTATTGTGATTTGATAGTACAATTTATTGCGAATATTGTTTTGAATTATCTCCTGTTCAGGAAATTGCTCTGAAATCCCCTTTATTGTCACTATACCTACACTATAACCATGCATCCTTTGAATGCCCTAGGTATCTAGTTTGTGGTTGTAAAGTTTCATGAGGCTGTGATTATCCTAAACATCATAATAGGTCATTTTATGCAGTGACGTCAGCTTTCAAAAAACAGCCTCCCTACAATGAAATGGCTAAAATGGGAGCTAACATCATCACACATCAATAACATTGGGCTTACTGAATCCACAGGAATCTCAGGTTTCCAGTCAAACCCAATTTATGCAACTCCAACACTGTTTAGGGCCCAGTATGCAGAAATACAACATTTTATAATAGGCCCAAATAACACATTTGCAAGCAGATTTTGCATGCAAAAAACTGCTTGACTTTTGCCCCAAACTGCATGGGATTAGCATAAGGTGGGCACGTCTGCAAAGAGCAGACCTGTGGGTGCCCATAGAGCCCATTTTCATTCAGATATCTTGAGGTCAGAGGATAAGGGACCCCTGTGAAAATAGCTATGCCTGTTTTTTCCTCGCCAAAATTTAGCCTAACTTCAGAGTAATATTTAGCCATGACATACTTGGTACCAACAGATCCAGGAATCAAAAAATCAATGAAAAACACATTTAAAAAAGAACCACAATATTTAAGTGAATCAATTTTTCCCACACCCCTATTATTTGAGGTAAAAGACCATCGGCTCCTCAGTACTGACTGATCATACATTTGAGCAATAACAGCTTAGGCAATTCGTTTTATCCTCCTCAGTCTGTTGTAATGTCATTACAAATATTTCCACTATATAAACACCCAGATTATGGAAAAGAAAGAGTCACATTTTATTATGCAATCTTATAAATCAGATCCTCTGTGCCTGTCTTTTTTTATCCCTCTGCATTTATTTGCCAGAAACCGTGGTATTCTGTTTCAACACTGTTAACAAAAGAATGTACTGGATCATTTCCTCTATCTGTCTTTTTTTTTAGTTCTAGCAAATACATATCAATCACTGCAGATGAAAGCAACCACATTGACACTGTATTTATTAATCGTAGGGCTGACATCTTCACCATGTATTTACATTTCTTTTGCACATGCATTTGCCATCCACCCAGAACTTGCCCTGTGACACCATTCATATCCATTCCTGTAACCTCCTCCTCATAGTGTGCTCATCCTTATGCCCTTGCAAATTATACCAGAAGTTTAAAGCCAGTTTCACTGTCCCCACTACATAATATGTGACGCACTGCATCTGCATCATCCAACTTCTTCAATAAAGTTAAGCTATGCTCTCATATTCAAATATTGATACCCCTTAAGCAGCAACAATCAACCACCCACTCCATCCCAGTATGGCATCTCATATCTCTTCAGGCCAATATCCTCCGTCAGGCTCAGAGGTATCTGGCAGGCTCAGGAGAACTGAGATATTTAATAATAAACTCAAAGCACGAAGAGCAACACATAGCAGAAACATGACCATGACAATGACCAGACAAGGAACTAATTAACTAACATACTAATTAAATATACTAAGAACTAATTAGGAAACAAGACACACTTGCATGAGGAACATACAGAGCAGAAACAGAACCCAAAGAGCAAAGTCCACAAACACAGAGTCCGGGGGAAACACAAGAGACAAAGAGTTCAACAAAAGTCCAAACACAAAGTCTAAAATTGCAGAATCATGACTCTGACCAGGCTAAGATAGAGCTAAAGTGAACACAACACCTCCAATTCTTTCTATATTACTTCAATACATCTTTAAATTCCCTCTTGTAACCACTTGACAACATGATCAATAATCGGTCCCTTTTTTCTGTAAAGTTCCATCATGTACACAGAGGGATCTGCATATATGTGTGTGGTTTTTTTTTGTACCTAGTGATTACAGTGTTAATAGAAATCATTAATCTGGTTAAGAACCCTCCCTCTAATTCCCATAAGTCGAGCTTCCACATTATTAAACTCTTTTTCTCCATCAAAGAACATGACTATCACTGACTCGTTATTTTCCTGTGCTTTCCTCAGTATCGTCAGACATAATGCAGGAACTGCTGTGCCTCTCCCTTTCCTAAAGTCCTCTGATAATCCAATTTGCGTCATTTACTTGCAAGATAACATGTTAACTTTCAGTAACGGTTTGTTCCATGATACTGGATAAACTGGTTGTCTGAGTTATTGGGCAGTGTTTTGAAGGTTTTGCTGGGTCTTTCCCTGGTTTCTTGATGGGACTTACCACTGCCTCCCACCAAGTGACTAGCAGCTTTCCTTCCTCCCATGTTTCATTAGACAAGAGCAACATCTTCCTTGACTCTTTCTTCCACAATGCTCCAATATGATTTAATAAATCAGATCCATGTCACGGGAGGTCAAACCTGCCTTGTGTATTGCTCTTTCTGTTTTGTTTTGGTGTTTTTCCAAAATAAATGGTACACCCAGTTCATCTGTATCCTCCTTGCTCTGAAGCACCACCAGACTTTGGCTCCTTCTCCTCCTCTTCCTCCCTCCTCTGGAAGATTATCTTGTGTTATGAACCTGTGGAAAAAGGTTTAACCTCAACTCTTTCTTCATCACACTACAGTATTATTTGTTTTCAGTATGGGATGGCCCCATTCCTTCCTGTTCCCACCCATACTCTTAATCATCCTTACACTTGTTGTTCCCCCAATTTTATCACAAAACCAACTATGCCAGCTATCCCCTTGGCTGCTGCTCTACAATAACCTGTGCTTTCTCGTGTTGGTAATGAAAATGATGTGTCCTTTTTAACAATGTGAAATGCTTTGCTCCATGTTAATGGTGCCACTGCATTTTTCGGTTTCATCTGGCCTTTGTTCTTTGAAATCGCATAGACTGCTGTTGTAGTTATTTTTGAGCTCACTTTTAATTTACATCAACACCACCAGATTCACCAATCAGGCCCATAATCTTCCTCACCTACCTCCTGAAATTTCTCCCAGTCTGCCCCCCTCCCCCGTGACAACATTTCTGTTCTCAGCTCCACCGAACACATGACTGGATAGTGATCATTCCCACTGTTGCCTCCTCACACATGTATCTCTCAGTTACAGACTCCAGCCATCTTGAAACAAGAATAACATCAAGGGTTCTTTTTGTGGTGCTCTTATCTATCCCAGCTGCCCAAGCATCATTCAAGCCGACCCCTTTTTCCTCCATTAACTCTTCAGCAACATGTCCACTGCTCTCCGCTAGTCTCCCACCGCAAAGTGTGCCGTGTGCCTTAAAATCCCCACAACCTTTCCTGACCCTCAGCTATCTGCAGGCTACTTAAATTCAGGCTGTTACATAGATTGCAGTTCAATCAGGGAAGACATAAAAGGTTAAGCACAAAAGCCAGATGGTTATTACAATATAAGACAAGAGCTTTAGTGATGAAACCGCTCCAGGAGATCATTTATAGAAAATTAAACACGATAAATTAATGCAGCGGCAGAGATCCAGAGTTTCATTTGAAGTTTTGAAAAGACAAGAAATATGTTGGGTTAAGCAACTGAATTATAGGATTGTGGGCTTTCCTCTTTTGAAAAGAGTTGGATTACCCTATCACAACAGCCAAGTGCATACTCTTGAGACCCTGAAAGAACACACTATATCTCCTTCATTTGAAGAATGGGCTTCAGCAATGGCCCAGCTGCCCAGTTATGTAAGGGTCACACATTCTCTTTGAGACAAGCTGGACCATAATGAGTTCACCTAGGGCCCATTTGTTGTTTGGACAAATAGAGGCCTGTTAAGGGTGTTTTGTAGACAGCCAACTACTTCATTATAGTTGAACAGTGTACTATTACATCAATGCTGTGAAATAATTTTGTTTTATTTCATTATTAGTATTAGTATTATTAGCATATTATTTATTTTCTCTCCCTCACTCTTTGCATCTTTATTGTCCTTCTTGAGTGAATGTTATTTTATATCCTGTGTCTTTGCTTAAAAAAATAAAAAATAAAAATGTTGATAAAATATAATAAGAAAATAGAAGTGGCACATCCCATCATCTCCCTTGTTTCCTACTTTTTTACAACACTATATCCCTGTATGACAAGCTCCTAACTTGGTTTTAACCATGTTTTACTGAATATATGCTTATATTCTTGCTTATATGCTTATATTTTACTCAATGTATGCTTAACATCTGGCTTAATTATCATTTCCTCAGTGAACCGCTTGAACTTGAGCCCATTTGCTAAAAGTCTTCAAATATTCCACTGTAGGACAATCACCATAATTAAGCCTAGGCAACACATTGTGGCTCCTGGCTAGACTGAAGGCATCACTCACCTCTTAATCCCAGATGATGCGCTGATGCTTTAACCACCAGATGTATCTCATCAATTTCAGATAGAAGCACTGTTATCGTAATTACTCCAGCAACAAGGTCACCAGTTTCATTTCATCCACATCAGACCTTTCATTTGTTATCTGTTCTCAAGCCCTTGGACTCACAATCTTTCAGCTCAGCTCATGACTTTGACCTCGTTCGGGCTTAACCTGCTCCAACATGTGAAAGCCTCTCTGCTGTCACTTCTTGTACCTCAGCCTCTTTCATCATCGCTGCACATCCCCAGTATGCAACACTGTGCTCCTCTCCCAGTCACAGCTCTGTGGTTGTAGCTCTGTCCCACGCTTTGCTTAATCACGGTTCCCAAAACGTCTTGCATGTCTTTGCTGGTCCTTACAGGTTGCTGCTGGGCTGTATAACCAAATCTCATCCCACTGGTTTTGGAATGTAGACACTAACAAAAAAGAGGAGAAAACATAATAGTTAATTGGTGGAAGCAGTAAAGAGTGATAAAGGTGATCCAGACCTTTTGTCATCATGCAATCCATGAAGCAGTTCAGTGTGAGAGAGGATGCGTTTATCTTTCTGGGTAAAATGTGATTCTTCACAGTTTTTCCAGTGGTCATGAACTGTGCCTTTGCAAAAAGAAGACGATTCATTCAGAATAATGGTAATAAATTCTGTTATGAATATCACTGATATTGCAAGTTACCTTCAGAAAGAGGGGAGTATATCTTTTTAGTCATCAGGGTCTGAGTAATTATGTTCTACTGATTTACCAAGAAAGATGGGAGATGGGATTAACTATGTAGAAGCAGAACTAGACAGAAGTTCAGTTTGACAGCCATAACACAGAGTTTACCCTCCTATTGTCTTTGGGGTCAGTTTGAGCCCATTCAGTGTTTAACACCTCTAAACACATAATTAACAATTTTTTCCTTCATGTTTAATCACCTTTCCTAATTTAAGGAGGGCAAGTACTGAGACATAAAATTAACATGATGGTATGTTTTCAATGTCCTGTACACATTTTGTACGCATCAGTGATTGTTTGGGGTCTAGCTGACCATAGGCTTTTTTAGCTGGATAAAATATATTATTGTTATTATTAATATATTTGCTTCAGCTGTTTTGGATGACAGCGAAGAACTAAACCATGCAATTTATAATCATCATAAAAATTCACTCTATGTTTGGGCCCGAACAAAGCATAATAATATCTGTGTTAGTTTGAGAACCACTCCAGCTCATATGACATTTGGCAGGGAAAACATGATTCCCACAACAACCTTGATGTATTAAGGAGGGCTGACTGGGAAATATTATTTTATTTAAAGGGCTATTTAAGTAGTCAACAAAATATGTAAAATTCCTGAAACATAAACTTTTTATTCTAACAATTTTCAGGAGGTTTTAACTGTTGGGGTGAAATTAACCCCAATTGATAAACAATGTCAGTAAATTTGACGGTAACAGGAGAGAGTGAGAATCAGAAATACTTTTTTGATCCCCACGGGGAAACTGGGTCAATTGCAGTTTCCAAAATACTCAAGAGAGGAGTTAAATCATGAGAAATAGAAATAAGAAATGTAAAAGCATGTGCACTGTGTATAAATGTGTGCATGAATACTACTTGTGCAATAATCATAGTTGTAAAAACAAATAAATTAAAAAAAAAAAAAAAAAAAAAAAAA
>OMLB01018407.1:0-18211 GCA_900302555.1 Myripristis jacobus | reverse complement strand
GTGTGCATTAAAGGAAGTAATTCCCGAAATCCAGTAGTCGGCGGTAAAGCAGCCACTCAGATAGCAGCAGGCCATAAACAGAAGAAGAGCAGTGACAGGCAGCTGGTGACAGCCGGAGTGGACCGTCACTGAACCCGGACCAAGCGGACTAATCAGCTGCACACACACACATACACACACTCACACACTCTCACACACACAGCTCGACAGAAACACAGCGTTAACACCCGCTGCTTACGAGTTGTAGCTTTTGCAACTTTTATCCGAGTAGCTTCGGGCGAACTGCCGCGACTAGTCCAAGTATTGTTGTGTGTTAACACTGGTGCTGATGGCAAACTGAGTGAACACTGTTGCTTCGACTTTTAGCTAAGGCAGCTAGCTAACGCTGGATGGGAAAACTGGCTAGCAAGTAGCTAGGTAGTGTTTACAGTACACATCGATTATCGACATCGGCTAGCCTGCTACGTTAGACTGATACGTTCCCGACAAACGCCAGCCTGGTTGCTACTTTTCAGAGATGGGTGACATAAACCCATCGACATCGCATGCATTTGAGTCAGAGGTAAGCTTTTTATGCAACTGTCCTCCAGTAAGTGGCTCCTAATCACAGCTAACGGTGTTAGCAATCGTCAACTTGATCGAGGTTGTCTTGTCACCACACGATGTAGCTGCTGATTAGCTAACCTTGGCTAAGTAGGCTAATGTTGACATATTGAAGTAGAAAATGACTTACACCTGCCATCTAATTACAAAATAGCGATAGGATAGTTAACTTACAGTGGTGAAAGCTGACATTATGGGAGAGGGTGTGCACTTCACTACACAGAATGGGCTAACGGTACTTTGAGAGCCGTTAATGCTAGCTTAACGTCAGATCGAGCAGAAAACATTCCTTCATCATCGCGCTGCATGCTAATATTGATATTAGCCCATTTAAAGTGTCAGATTCACGCCATCTGCTTTGACCAACCACTGTTTTTTGCATGGTTCTGTATGACTGGTCGGTGGTCATTAATCCGAAATCATTCATGAGCTGCTCGTTTCGTTTGCTAAACTCAGCCAACGTTAGCGAGCGAGCCACTTAGCATTAGTTACTTATTTGCTCCGTGTTGCTAGCCGACACAGCTAACGTTAGCTGCCTTTTCCAGTTTGTTTAACTGGTGGGGGTTGGTGTCGAGCTTCGCAAGCGACTCCGGGGAACTTAGTAGACAATTATGTATGAGCCACTGGCCAGACTTCAACTTTATTTTGATTCCCACTAGCTATCGTTCTGCCGCCCCCGCCCCCACCACTTTGCATCGCATAGACAGTGCCAGATTGCAAAAGATGGTCGTGTCGCGATCAGTTCATGTTACGCCATGTCGTGATGTGTAGTTTTGATACAGCCACTACTGTGTTTCATTGATGTAATCTTTGTTTCAGGGTTTTAGTCCGCCATACAGAAGGAGGAGGACAGTAGAGGATTTTAACAAGTTCTGCACTTTTGTATTGGCCTATGCCGGTTACATCCCATACCCCCAAGAGGTGAGTGAGTAATCAGCAAGCGATAAGTGTTTGCACACTTTCCGAGTATCAGTAGCTGTTTTGTAAGGGCAAGCATGCCTGGTGAATGCACTTTTTACACATGTACTATTTTAAGCCGTGTTACCTTTGAAACGCTATACAGAGTTGATATATTTACACATTACAAATGCAGCGCTAAGTAGGAACAGAGAGCATGTACTGTTGAAAGACATGGATACAAAAGTCAGTTTTATCCCAAAGGAACCTAACAGTACAATCAAGTTACAAATGGAAATGCACTGAATAGCTAGATAACAAAACTCAATCAAGGGTGAGGATATAACACCAGGAGAAAAACTAATTCAAATCAAACTGATTTAGAAAATACTTTGACAAGGTAAAGAATGTGGATGTTCTGCCTCTGGTCTATAGGCTATTTTTATAAACTTGAGCTGACAAAACAATGCATATATAATGGAGAACTGACAGTGAGTGGCTAATAATAATGATGGTGGATACCATTGCCTCGGAAGGCATAGATGGCATGCTGTCTAGAAAGTGAGCCACTCATCAGTCTTAATCAGAGTAACTTGTTTTAACTGAGCAAATTGGACTGACTTGACTATGACAGCTTGTATGCTCCTTTGCTCATTGCAGTATGTTTTGATTGATCAGTGTGGGCTGGTTAGAAACAATTAGATTATCTTGAAAAAGAGCTTAATTTGACTGTCCTGTCTCTGGCTAGGTTTTGTTTGTTTTGGTTGCAGCTGGCCTTTTATGTAAGAACTTCTAGGAGTTTATTGACATGGTGCTAAACATAACTTGGCATGAACAGAAGAGAATGATTGATTGATAGAATGATTAAGTTGTGACTCTTGTGGGTGTAACACTGAATGCTGCGTAGCTTTCTGTCAGGTGTGCTGAGTTCCTTTTGAACTGTTAATTTCAGAGTCTCCTTTTCTTTTGCTGCATGTCCCACCTGTTGACACACTGGCTACCATTAGTTAACGTGAATTGGTTTGATTATGGTGTCGGAATAACTTTCATTTCTGTCATAAGGCAGAACAGTTCTTTGCTGGTCTGGAATAGACTTTTTAGTTAGAAAAATGAAGATTTGCAACATGTTTTGAATTTGTCTAACACTTCAGTACTAACTAATGGAAAACCATAATCTGCCTAATATATCTTATTTAATACTCACAGAGCTTAGTTTAGTCTACATAGATATAACACAATTACACATTGTAGGCACCACAATCAGGCACAATCTAGGCACCGTGATCATTTGTGTCATTGGCCTTTGAAGTGTACCATTTTTGTAGCCCCAATAGGTCAAAAGTCTACATCTCCTCATTCTTCAGTATCCGCTCTGGCTCAGGCTGTCATAAGTCGAACACAGAGGGTGTAATTTTCATTGTCTTTTGATTATTTATTGCATGTCAGATATTGAACCTGATAGAATCCTCAGGTTCAAATCTTGACATCCACTGTGTCAGACTGTGTGACGAGACTGCGTGTCGCATCCACTGACAGCCCTCTTTTCAAGTTTGACATGTTTATTGTTTACATCCAAACCTTTGTGACAGCACATCAGCATTGCCTG
Source organism: Myripristis jacobus (assembly GCA_900302555.1). Classification (NCBI taxonomy): domain Eukaryota; kingdom Metazoa; phylum Chordata; class Actinopteri; order Holocentriformes; family Holocentridae; genus Myripristis; species Myripristis jacobus. The sequence continues at coordinate 15,105 of OMLB01018407.1, read as the reverse complement.
CAGTGTTCTGATTGGCCACTCACTGGAACAGAGTCAAAACACCAGCCAAGCTGCATGATTATACCACAGATGTGACACTGCCAGAAATGTGTAGAGGCTTAAGTTTGAGTTAGACACAGGGGCACTTGATTGGTCAAACCCAGTCAACAGCATGAAAACAAATTGTAACCAAAATCACCTTGTCTGAATTTTGACCTGACTGAAAGTTTTTTCACCTGATGGAGTAAGCTGTTTATCAGCAGCTTTACCTCCTGCTGTGAGCTCTTTCTCACCAACCCCCCACTTCTGTGTGTCGCTACAGGACTCTCCACTGCGCAGCAGCTCCAGCCCCCCCAACAGTACAGGCAGCACAGCTGACAGTGATGGCTGGACCCCTGGACCCCCGTCCTCCTGCCCACAGCGCCCTCCCAAAGGCCCTCAGGACAGGGCCCGCAAACGTCCACAGCCAGGGGCCACATTATCAAGCCACACCAAAAAAGATGTGAGTTGATTTGATGTCATTTAAAGCATTAGCAGTGTTAAACTTTTTACCCGAAAAACAGACCGAACACAGTTGTGACAAGATTTTTGACAACATACCTGTGTATCTGCTCTTCTACAGCACACAATCACCACCCTGCATGCAGATGACCGCAGGAAAACTGAGAAACTAAAGAAGAAGAAGAGGAGAAAGGAGAGAGAGAACCAGATTGGTGAGCCAAGTGTCACACAGCAGGCTCACTCGACAGTCTCAGAGCTACCGGGTCCCCTCTCTCTCGGTGGCCGAACGATTAAAGAAGAGCCTGATGAGGACATCACCATTCCCCTCCACCCTCCTCATCCACAGCGTCTTCCGAGCCCCTCCCATTGTAAGCAGGAGCCCAAGGCAGAACGCACCAGCTGGGATGGTCAGGACCTAGAAGAAGGGGTGGTGAAGGTGGAGAAGGTGGAGGGGTTTTCCGGGAACAGAACGGTGTTCCGCCAGGGAAAACAAGTTGTGTTCCGAGACGAGGATGGATCAGGGGAGGACGAGGACATCATGGTGGACTCTGGTAAGGACTCATATTGTTGTACATATTCCTTTGATAGAGGTTTTTCTGTTGACCACAGTGATCGCTCAGTGTGTAATCTCTTCTGTCTTCCTAGATGACGACTCGTGGGACCTGGTGACATGTTTCTGCATGAAGCCGTTCGCGGGCCGGGCCATGATTGAGTGTAATAAGTGTAACACCTGGATCCACCTGTCATGTGCCAAGATCCGCAAGAGCCATGTCCCGGAGACATATGTGTGCCAGAGCTGCCGAGAGACACATGGTAACCCGGATGCTCGCCGCTCCCACCGCTCGCGCATGGGCCCTCGCAAACATCTGCTAGACTGACCCCAGGAAGAACACTGAACTCTAACCCCAGCCACTCCTGTTTTCTCGCACCTGCTGGACTGACTCTTCCTCAAATTCAACGTCCGATGACCTGCGTGGCCAGCACTGGACCCACATTTTCTAGAAACATTTTGGTGGACCTATCCCCAGCCCCTCTCCCGTTTGAGAACAATTCGAGTGCTATTTTAAGATTTCCTAAGGTTTGTTTCTGCTTCCCTACAGACTCTGTGCGTAAGGCAATCAATGAATGGATGTCGGTCTGTAGTTGGCGTTAGCAGCAAACCGCTACTGTTGGGACTTGGTGTCTCGTGAACACTGGAAACATTTGAACTGCCATAGAGAATACCCTGACAACTGCCACCCACTATGGTGCATGCTGGGATTTGTAAGAAAGACGGTTTGCACTTGTTTCTGTTTTTTCCTTCTTTTTTTCTCCATTTTTATTCCATCTGACTTTTCTATGATACATAAAGTTACGTCTTTGTGTCTAAACTGGATTCAGTTTCAGCCTCTATACATGTTACATTATTCATGGTTTTTAAAATGAGTTAATTCATCGCTTCAGATGGTGCTATACTATTATACTGAGGTGTAAGATGTAGGCTCTGAGACAACAGTCTGCATCTCATTCATCTTCATTGTTTTGTGATCAAGGACATTGTGAAAGAGTATCATTGAGGGTCTACGCCAGCACAACTGAAGTGAACGCTTGTCCCTCTGCCTTCTTGTTCACTAGCTGTCTTCCTGCCTCAACCTCTCCTCTGAATCAAGATGTTACTTGTTCACCAGTGGAGCTTTCACACACATGCGCACACACAGTGCATTTTTGTTTTTTTGTTTTTTTAAATTAACCAGTGTTCTTTTTTAATTTCATGGAGCTCTGTTTCTGACATATTATGGTATTTCATGATTAATAATCTTGTTATTTCACAATCAAAAAAAGCAAATGTTGACAAGAGCCAGATACTGACGTGTTTGCAGATCCCTGATTTTGAGAAAGGGTGATTTCTGTTGCCTCCAGTCAGCCTGATTTTGCTGCAATTAAGCACAGGGTTGCATATTGTGGTACTGTTAAAGGGTGGAACAGTTTTTTGTTTTGTTTTGTTTCTTTTTTTTTTTTTTTGCAAACCGTGAATTAGATTTCCCTTGGCTTAAACAATTTCATGTTCAAGACAATGTTTGTTTTCAAAGATAAGTCTATATTTATAGAAGGGAACTTGTTTGGCCGTCCTGTTTAAGCACCGACTTCAATGGGAAAAAAGCTATCTTCAAAAGGGTGATGTACACAGTAAACTGGAATAGTGTTGTTAGAGATATTCTCCCTGGGCCTGAGTGAAATTATGCATGAGAGTGTGTGTGTTTGGTTAGTGAAAATTGCGTGAGTGTGTAAATGCTGGCAATGCATGTGCTGCTATGAGTTGTCTAAACTAGGTCCATGGTTTCTCAGTAGTCTTGGTGAGACAAAGGAGAGGATGTCTGCTTAGTGCCATGGACAGGGTCAGTCTGGATTGCAAGTCTCTAGATTCAGACTAGAGGAATGGATCTGTTCCTCTCATCACCTCTTGCTAAAGTTTTCACAGCAGTATTCAATTACTTCACACGTTCAGTGCGTTAAATAATAAATAATAAATAAAAGAAAAGATTTATATTTCAGGGCTCTTTTGTTCCTAAAATTTCTTCCAATTTGGACTAAAGATTTTAAGCTTTGTTATGCACATGTCATCAACTGTTCAGCCTGTTTGTGTGGGATACATCATTTCTAAAGAGATAAAAGCCATAGATTACATGAAAGTGACGGATTTTAGACACAACCTTTTGATGCTAGTCTATGATGGGATTTTACAATGCAGAATCAATGATCTGACCAGGGAACGACTATCACTCAGTTAATGTGGTTAGTAGAGAGCTGATTAAACTTCCTAGTAGTTTAAAAGTACACTCATCTCCTGGTCTTTAGAAATGCTGGTTAACTGGTCCATATCCAGCAGTCACCCATGTCTCGATGGCCTTAAGACATAAGGTTCCCATCTTGAAAGTCTTCTGTTTCTCAAAACATTAAAGTCTTAAGGAGAACTTTTTAATGTCTTTAAGATCTCTTCAGGCACACATTGTTAATTTAAGCCCGCTGCGTCTTAAGACATCAGTGTAATTAATGTAACAATTCTCATTGTGATACAGCTTTTATGTTTATTCTGATCCTGGGTTGTCCTATCCCCCTATTGAGAAAGCGTTGTCTGTACTGTGGTGCAAACTGTTTCTGTGAAACTATTGTAAACTATTGTAAATAAAGAGTTACGATTTTAACCCTATGCTCCACAGTTGCTTGTTAGAGCCTGATGCATTATTCTTTCTCAAGGATGTTGCTGAAATCAAACACTGCATCTGATTTTTTTTTCTTTTCTTTTCAGATTTATTGTGATCTTTACAAGACAAGGGACAACAGAGGCTTCTTGCGCATTACTTTAACATACAGTGACTGGGTCAGTTTGGATCACTGGGCTGAGAGCAGGAGGCAGTCCTGCTGCTGCCCTTATGGTGGCACCAGAGCAGAGTTGACCAACTGATCTGTCCAAATACTTAACAGCACACAAGGGGCAAACAAGATCAGACAAATCTCACAAACAGGATCAGTGCAGGATGGCTGCTGTAATAGTGGATCTCATCTGACTGCAGATCAGGATCACTACTTTAGGTAGACAGTAGGTGGTCAAAACAAGAAACAATCAAAGGAGAGGATGCCACAAAGTCAAGAGGACTCGTTCCTACAGCTCAAATGCACCCTATGCAGCTGAGCATGAAGACGTGTGCAGACATTAAATCAGGCTGCAGTGCCAATTTGATGACAGGCAGTTAGCGTCTTAGAAATTTAAAAAATGTACTTGTGCAAAATGTTAAAATATCCAATAAAATCCCAATTCCAGACAACAGCATTGGTACCTGAAGTGGGGGTTATGTCTTCCACATGTCCATGACAGAACCATCAGCAAAATGAATATATTAAATTCACAGGTATTTCGTTTCTAATAAAGTAGTGTATGACCATGACGTCTGATTGGAGGTTTCATTCTCTTCACAGGTTATCGCTCCACCTACAGTATAGACACTGAAAATCATGGACTAAATCATAGCTACCAACATAAATGGCAGATGCGCTCTAATGTGCTTTTATTTAGAGACCCCTCACATGATTAAACTTTGGGAGTATCTGTCCTACAACACTTGTCTATACTTCAACAGAAAGTGCATCAATAAAATACATAAGTTCTCCCCCAGATAACTTGGCGCTGATGAGAAAATGACTAAAGCAGATATGAGACTGCTGAGTGTGGATTATCACTTACAAAAACAGCCATAAAAACCCTGGCTGACAAAGATGTCAAGTTATTAGTTATGCTACTATATGTGAGAAGTGACGTGGCATTGGAGCTCAGTTCAAACAGGGAAAGATAACAGTGTCATCAAATGTTAAGATATGGCACATGGCTGGTGTACAGACTGAAACTACACTCTAACAGCGATTCAAAGACATGAACAAGACATAAACAACTAAACGTAGCCTATGTCAATGTGCCATAATCAGTAACATGGTCCCAAGTGTGGCTCATGTCAGTTCTAGTGACAGGTTATTGCCTGTGACAAGGACTGCTTTAGCAGCAAAATTGCCTTTACATGTAGGTTTCTATCCCTCACTGTAACTTAGATACTACCCACCCCCTCTACCCTTTCACAGATACTCTTCCAGTTTTGGGTGCCAGCTTACACCTGCTGGCTGGCACCCACATGAGCAGCAGACATGTCACTACAAGGCATAATAAATTAGGCTTAGACAGTTCAACAAACTAAATAAAAACATGAGATACACAGGCATCCCAAAGTCCTTCAGTATACCTTGCCAACTGGCAAGCCTTAAGGATAATGACATATGATCATGCATAGTTTTATCATAACCCTAAATGTTAGCATGAGTTAGTGACATTAGTGGCTATCAAAATAACATTAGATTTGATAACTACCAGGATAGGATGATATGCATACACAGGGCGAAGACTGCATTGCTGTGGAGGAGAGGGGGCTAAAATTACAGCATAGCTCATTTGCTTACACTGTTGATTACTTGACATAACAAATGTCAAGAAACATTTAGTTTATTAATTTAGCTGTACACTTTTAGCTTCAATGCAAATCGCCACATTGTTAGTCAATACTAGTCCCTTTTTTTGTAGTGCATACAGATACTATGATCAGGCCAATATCCAGTCTCCAGCAGCAGGCAGACATTTGAGCAGCCCTGTAGTGTAGTAGACTAGAGACACAGAGGGTAAAAACCTTGTAAAAACTCAGCTCTGTCCTGTATTCTCTTGACCCTGGGAGAGGGCTCAAAGGAAAGGAAGGAGTGGAGGAACTGTAAAACTGCTTCACTAATAACCATGACAGAGGAGAAGCAGAGGAGAGGAAGAGCCTTATTTTTTGTTGTCTCCCTCTTTGCCAAGGTTCTTCTGTGAACAGAGTCTGTTTTGTCTGTCTGCATCTTGTCTTCTGGTGATCCAGCAGCTGTGGGCTCCTAGGACTCGGAGTCAATTCTGTGAGCTAACAAGGTGAAAAAAAAAAGAGAGCTTCAAGATAAAATGGATGGCACAAAAGGCTAAAGTTGTGTAGTAATTAGTCTGCCGCTACCATTTTAACATGCAGATTGATAGTAATTTGGGGTCTCGGGTTAAGTGGCTGCTTACTTACATTGCTTGGGTATCCGTAGGGCCTCGGTATCTCCAGAGAGGACTTGGTGCATGACGCCTCTGAACTGGTACAGTAATTTGAGACTCTTCTCCTCTCCTACACAGGGGTCGTAAAACCCTGGCAACCCCGCCTGCACACAGAGAAACAAACCTCAGTAAATATTCATGCATGCATATTACAAACAAACATAAACACACACGCGCATGCGCACACACACCTTCGAGGCTTCGGTGAGGATGAGTTTGGAGTCTTTGACCAGGCACTGCAGAGGGACGGTGACATCAATGACCTGGGCTCTCTCCTGCCTCTGGCTGGTGTCGGTCACAAACTTCCCATACCAGGCATTCAGAATGATCAGACCTGGACAACAAGAAACAAGAGGAGCTTGTCACAGTCAGCCCTGTTTTCATCTAACTTTGGGTATGCTTGTAAATGCAATGTGATGCTCAGATTAAAATAAGAGAGCAGCGAGGAATATCAAAGGGATTCAAGTTCACCTCACATGGCAGGCGTAATGCGGGAGAACTTCAGCGTATCAGTACATAAACCCCTCTCAAAGGCGTGCGAATATAAAATTGTGGTATGACAACCCATGGAACGGCAACAATCTTCCTACTAAAGCACCTTGGCATCATAAATTACGCTGTAATTATTCCAACACTCTGCTGCCCCTGCCTCTTGGCCAGAGCGTCTGGAAGGTGCTGTGAACATGTCCAGAGAGTGAACTTTAAACTGATCGAAAGCGCCCTCAGATAAATACGGCAGGGATTCCATTAGTGCGCTGAATTCACAAACAGTTCTGATTTATGCCAGCGTGCACTCCGGCGCTCTCTGTGCAGATTTACAAGCATAGCCAATGTAAACAGAGCAGAATAGAGATAGGCTACATCATCAAGACTTGCTGCATGAGATTAGATAACGCTATTCAGTCTTGGCAAAACAGAATGTGAGAGCTATGTTATTGCTGTTCGAAGCATCCACATGATGAATGCATTTGAATTTTCATCCGTCCCATGCTACTAAGATTTTTTTTAACTGGCAGTAAACTGAACAAGGTTCTCAGTTTCCCACCCTGGTGTTGATGTGTGTGTATATGTGCGTGTATGTGCGTGTGCATGTGTGTATGTGTGTGTGTGTGTGTGTGTGTTCCCTTACCCATCTTGGATTCCTCTGCTTCTATGATTCTCCTCACAGATTCCTGCATCAGCAGAACCTGCAGAACAGCAGAGGGAGAGAGGGAGGTGCGGCGGAGAAGGGAATGGAATGAAATGAGAGAGGGGTTTTCATTTGAGATGAGCAGAGCTAAACCAGGAACAATGATCAATGATCCTACACACAGTCAAGAAATGCGTGTTTTAGCATATGTGTGTGTGTGTGTGTGTGTGTGTGTGTGTGTGTGTGTGTGTGTGTGTACTCACTGCTGACTCTGCCTCCTGTTTTTTCTTGGCGATGTCTGTGGCGGAGCTTTTCCTCTGCAGCTCTAACTCTCTGCAAAACACAAAGACAGACAAAGCAGACATCAGTCTTGGGGCTGGTTCCACTGATGGCATAATTAGGCTGCTGATCTATTCAACACACTTTCAAAAACATGAGGTTAGAAAAAAAAGCACCGGTTAAACAGAACATTAAACAGCTGAAGGCTGTGTTCACACTAGGGGTGTCACGATATACCGATATTGATGATATTGTGATATTTAAAACATTAAACATTGATATTTTGTTATGCTATGGAGAAAATAATCCAACGCCTGTTAAATCATTTCCATTTCTTTCAGTTCTTGCTTTGTCTCCTTCCCCAAAACACCTGTGACATTGTTGACACACAGTAACGGTAACATCTTGTCCTGACTGGTTCATAGTGGTTCATCTGAAACCCTTTAAGTTCTCTCAATTGGGGAAAAAGTAATTTTTAGAATAGACACTTTCCATAAGATTCCCTGGCAGCTGTGAAATAACTGTGTGAACACGGCCTAACAGCAAGCTCCTCTGAATGGACCGGCAAGGGTCAATCATTACAATAATACTGGTCAGAGATTAGCATTTTTTCATATGGAAGCAAAAAGGAAATGTTGATTTTGGATGACTGTCAGGAGTTTATAGAGACAGGAGATGTACTGACTGTGCTTTCTGTGCTCGTGTGTACGGGATGATTATCAGTCTGTGGATAGCCATGTAGAAAAGCAGAGGTCCCACAGTGGCGTAGAAGACCGCACTGGGCAGCAGCTGGTCTGTCAGGTGGACAGGAAACAGATATGTCTGGCTGGCACGTGCCAACCTGCATGGAAACACACACACACACACACACAGAATCACACACACAAAATTAGGCAAATGTGAGACAAAGCCCAGCAGAAAAGCGAGATTATAGTTGTTAGGTTGTGACGCACCTGATTTTGAGTGTGACTCCCTGAGGGACACCGACGCTAACAGTGGCAGACAAGATGCTGTGTCTGCTGATCTTCCTCTCTGCTCCGTATTCCACCACAGTACCAAACCAGCCCGTCCTGGGAGACGGGGGGGGCGATGGAGAGAGCCAGAGAGGGAGATAAAGGTGAGCAGAGACCAGTACAGAGAGGGAGCAAGGCAGCTACAGGAAACAACAGTGTGGGCAGACAAAATTTACAGACATTTCAAAATCGAGTTCAAGTGATTTTTCTGTTATCTCTGAGGTGCAGCTTGAACTCTGCAAAACTCACACTTGTGCAGTTCACATTTTTAAATGCTCGATACAGTCAGGCTTCTAGTTAAGATGCTTTTCTTAACGAAACTCCATTATTAAGACTAATTACAACCAATATTTTTTTTTGTAAATCCTGGTAAACCAGTGGGTTTTCTTGTCCCACAATCCTTTGAGACCGAGACACCTCCAGCAGGCAGACATACTTGACAGAGCCTTTAACTTTGGTCTGGTCCTCATCCTGGAACTTGTACTGGTAGCTCATCATCAGGTAGGAGTGAGGCATGCCCAGCTGGAGGGAGAGGGGTTGCCAAAAAAGAGAAGATATAGTTACAAACCATAATTACCACAACTTAATGACCCATGTGTGCCTGCCTTCCTACCCGAACGTGTTTGTATGTGTGTGTTAGGGGTGTAAATCATAAGTCTCATCACGATACAATATTATATTCATTCGCTGGACAATGACACAATATTTGATGATGTCAGCCACGATATGATTTCGATTTTGTTTCAATTCAGGAGCCTACTACGACATGAGATGATATCATATGCCCGTTTAACACAATCAAATACATTACAACGTTGTGTTTCTGTTTTAAGTGCTTGGCCAGGCTCGTCATGTTTCCTGATTTATTCACAACAGGGGAGTAGATATCCTTATTGTCTTTTTCAATCCAGATGGATGGCTCATATCCTGGTGTGTGTGTGTGTGTGTGTTAGCACCTGCAGAGCTAGAGTGAGGTGGCTGGTCTTGGTGTCTCGGACCAGGCTGGTGGTCATGGCGCTGTTGGGGCCCCAGCGCCACTGTAGATAGCCCATGGTGTTCTGGTCGAGGTGGCGCGCAGTCATCAGAGAGCAGCTGGGCCGCAAGCCGCGAGGAGAGAACTGCATACCGCACTGGGCTGTCAAGAAACTACACAGAGACGACAGAGACACACAGCAGGAAAATAAGTAAAGAGAAGGACGGGGAAACAGAGATAGATGAGGAGATGAGGTTCAGACTGATGGTTGAGAGATAAATATCCTGAGCGTGTGGCTTATACAGTTATCATTATTGCTTCTCATATCAAAGAGCTCGGTTGTACCATCGTGGTGTCAGGTTCCGAAACAACTTTAACCCAAAGAGAGGTCCCAGTATGTCTCCTGCACCAAACTCGAGCTGCAAAAACAAACACAAAGACACAGAGGAACATTTAGCAAAGTGCAATAATTATATGTGGTGCTTTATTTATTATAATCATGTCTATGCCTCAGTGCATTATGCATGTGTACCTCTCCCCAGCCTTTGGCGGATGTGACCCTCCGTACGGTCATGTTAATATTGCCTCCGCCGTTCCCATTGTGCGTTGAGAGCGAACCCGACAGCACTGCTGTGTCCGTGTTAGTTAAAGGAGCCTGAAAGCAGACGCGGAAGTTTTAGAAACACAAATTAATATTACTGCAACCCTGATCTGGATAAGCAGCTCGAAAATGGATGCACTGTGTAGGCGAACCTCTATGGACTGGGAGATGTGCATCTTGTTGATTTCAATGTGAGGAAAGCCTCCCCCTGGCATCTCCTCAAAGTCCTCATCATAGCGGTCAAACAGGTCGGTTGCATCCACACCCACGCTGATGGTGCCCTGAAAACAGGGTAAAGAACAACAAAGCAGGAAATGATGACAAAGAATGAAGAAGAATGAACTGTGCATGGTCCATAATGAAATGAATGGGGAAACTGGCCACAACTACGAGAAACTTGCATCAAAGCTATCTATCTTTTCTCTGAATGTCTCGAGTTATTACACAATACAATTTGATAAAAGCTGTGTAACAGTCTTAGCCAACCACTCTCTTAGCGCAGAAATATGATGAAGTGCTGAGAAGTGAAGCTGACAGGGAAATCTGAGAGCAGGGTGTGTGTTTATGGCTGTTTGTCGGATAAAACCTTAGGGTTCGTTCTTTGCTGTAGTCTCCTCTCATCCCTTTCCCTCTGCAGCCTTTCATACTCCTCACGAATTTCTGCAGGAGTTCTCTTCCTTTCCACAATCTACAAAGCAAATATCAACACAGGACGGTGGTGAGGATATGTAAGAAAATATGACATGACAAATCCACTCAACTGACTGTATCATACTTACTTCCCAGCCCTCCACCTCCAGTCCTTTTTTCCCAAAAATGTCATATATTGCCCTGGACTGAGGATCACTCAACACTGCGGGGTAAGAGGAAAACACAAATGTAAAAAAAAGTGAGGGTCCCGTGCGCTGCTGTGGCAGTTTTGTGATAATGTTTTTGCATTGTTTTTACAGCAAACATTCCCCTGGGGACTATTTTCCAGTAGAGGGAACGTTTCACTCTGCCCAGTTTCAAGTCTGGCCAAGTCAAAACACAACAGTGCTGCTGCTTTTAGGCAAACTAATGTGGACAATTTAATTTTGTCAATGGATTTACTGGTGTTGAGAAAGTCTCAAGTCTGGAAGTGGAATGAATGGAAACCAACGGCTGGCTAAAAGGTAGGAAAAATGATATCGTGGTTCTAAAATATGACAACTTGTTTTGGGAAAATATTAACAGAAAGATGGAGTATATTCATTTTTTAGATATTACACAAAACATGCAAAATCAGTTTTAAGTACTGCACTTGTAAAGTACTTTTGGTAGTACTTAGTCCATTTTTCAGGATGAAAGAGGCTGTTATATTATCCTCTGATAAGCGAGAAAATTCAATTATTGTTATTGTTGCCATAATGGAATTTCTGGCAATAATTACATTTGATAATGTGGAGCCTCAGACAGTGGATAGACAGTGGTTCTAGTGTGAGTCTTTGCCTTCACATTTTAGTCGTTTTCAGAGGAAAAACATTAAAGACAGTGAAAAGAAAAAAGTTTTTCTCTAATAATTATTATTTTTTTGATCTGTTTTGACTGGCTGTCAATACACATTGTTATTTTAAACAAGCACTACATGTTGTATGTCATATAGTGCCTCGTGTTTATGCATCTCTCTAGCCATACAAGGTGTTCTCTTGAATTTACATTAATTGCATTGCTGCCTGTTTTTCACTTTAAGAGCGAAAAAGACACAAATTACATGAGTAGCAGAAAAAATGCCCTGTCTTGTGTTAACTATAATTTGACAATTGAAAAATAAACTGTTCGATCTAAAAAGTTAGACTATATTGTTCTCTTCACAGATGTGCAAATGCATTAATAATGTTATCTAATAATGTTATCTATTAGTATTGGCCAAAACAAAAAGATATTTACTGGTTATCATTACAGACCCTTAAATGCCACACTGGTGCATCTCTATCCATGTTTATTATTATTATTATTTAGCCACATACACGTTAAAGACTGATGTGTTTCAAGTAGACCTAACAAGTATCACATAAAACCTGTGGTCATGTGTCAACAGAGGAAGACATCACTGCACTTTACTGTTTTGATGTATATGCCTGTGTTTGTGTACGCCCTTACCTTCATAAGCCTGGTGCACCTGGTTGAAAAGTTGCTCGGCCTGTCTTTTCAGCTCAGGGTCTCGATGCTTGTCAGGGTGGTAGAGCATGCACAGCCGCCGGTAGGAAGCCTTCAGCTCCTCCTGGGTGGCCTGTGACAGGACAGCGGAGCCTCACTCATGTGGCATTGCTATAACACGGTATCATTTGCAAAATATAACCACATATGCAACCAACCCGGCTATGTCAGATATGTGATTGCACGAACGAAGCAAAGCCTTTCATTTCAATGGATATGTGCAAGTACAAATTAAATGAGCAGAATCGACCTGGACATGTAATCATAACAGATTAAATCTCCCACTGGCCTGATGGCGGCTGTCACTTTAACAAGCGACCTATCTGCTTACAGCTGGGGAAATGTCCAAACGATGACATGCCAGCTTCGGTGTAAGCCCTAGCCTGGCTTGTCAATCACTCATGTCTGACTGAAAGGCTGAGATTTATGAAAGTGCTCCGCGATGCAGGCTCAGTACTTGTGCCTGCATCCATCTCAAAACGCAAATATTGTTTGAATCAGCAGAGATGGAGGTTCACTGCTGAGACGACCTCCTTGCACTCGTCCCCTGTGGTGGGCTACCATCCAGCCTCATCCTCAGTGGATGAGAAGACTGTTACCCAACTGGAGGATGATGCTCGGACTGGCGGCTGCACCGCTAACCGGACTCTCGCTCTCGATCCGCGTGCTAGTCGCGGCGAAAAGGTCCGCCACCTTTCGGCCTCCATGCAAATGCAGAATAAACCATACCTCTTTCCGGACGTTGAGTAGAGAATAATAGTCTTGGTTATCAAACTCAAAATCATCATCTAAGGACGCCGCCATGTTTGCGTTTAGTCCAGTCCCGCCCACCCCTCCAGTGATCTGAGAGCCCATTGGTCAGACTCTGCCATAGCGGCCTTCCGTAGGCAGGCGGAAGTCAACATACCGCCCTCTGCTGGCTGTCTTCAAGATCTGTGAGGAATTAAAAAAAAAAAAAAAGGTTTGACACCTGGAGAAAGAATTGCACTAGAAAATACAACATGTGACACAGTTCACTGAGTTAAACACCACGCCGATTCTGTTTCCATCTAGCAACACTGTTGACTGAAAATAGCCTTCTTGTGTGCTGGTATAAAAACAACATATAACTTTAATGAGGCTTTTCGGGCCATAAACTTTATTAGTGTTACAGTGTAATTTTTGTCCTTTCAAAAATGACTTGTTAAAGTAAAGTATTTGTTCGTTTAAAACGGTTGTATATGCCAGTGGGAGATACTTGTCATGTTCTTTCTCAATGAACACCATCGGTATTTTCTTATGTAACATGAGAAGTTCGAGTCTTTATTTCTGACGGGCCAATTAGCCTGAAATCACGTGGACCCATTGCCATTAGCCTATCACATTGTAATTTGATATTATTTATTTTAATAAAATGTTACCGACTTAATATAAAATCAATAAGCCATTCGACTCTACTTGCCCACAACACGGCTCCTCTAACATCACAGAAGTAAGCCTCTCTGGGCTTATTGCGAAAGAATAAACTACTAGACAGGCTCAGAGGTTCACTTTTCTCCATAAACTAAACGCCTGACAATTTTTTTTCTGGTCATAATCTAATCTTTTTTGCCTTGAAAGCCGGAAAGGCAGAACTATTTGAAAACAGCCACATTAAAATAAACCTACTTATTTTTTGTTTAATCTTACAGGGTAGGCTATCCCGAGATTAGAGTCCATTTTTATGCCAGGCCATGGCTTTTGGTTTGCGTGTTTGCTAATAGAAAATTTGTGAATTAGGGTTCTTAGTTGGAAAACTATTAAGTCCAATTTTATATCTCTGCACGCACGGGGTACTCCATGGAAATCTGTCCTATCTTGCCAGCCTGCATGCTGTGCATCACAAGTGCTGCCTAAGTTGGCAAAACAGCTTTGTTTTGCATATTTGTTTTCCCCATTTTGCATGTAGTCAGTGTAGCGATGTCTAACTTGGTTTGATGCACCAAAACAAAGATCAAACTTGAAAATAACTTCTTGAGTAACCTAACTTAATGTTGGACGCGTAGGCCCATAGGCTATACTATAATGCTGATACAGTTCATCGCATGAAATAATGTCACTTGCTGTAGATGCTGTTAAAGCATAGACTGGTAGGTCTCACTGTAGATGTGCTATAGGCTAGGCTACACCTTTCCTCCCCTGAAATGGGCACACGGGTTTGAAGGTTAAAACAGACAGATGTGGTGTTATACACACACTGCGCCGCTTGTCGACATTCATCCTTGCTTGAACTCCACAGGAAGAAGATCTGTTCACACATGCTGTGCGTAGAGGCTACGTAAATAATACGTAGCCAATAACTAACCATTCAGCCTCCGATATCTGTGAAGCCGAGCCTATATGGAAGGAGGCTTGTCTCTACCAAACATTAGGCTGTGATGCAAAAGAAAACACACACACCGAGGCGACACACAGATGACAAGGTTTGTCGAACCAGAGAGAGAGGGAACCAAAGACCTGTGATCCCATGACTCATTTTACAGGAAAAATATGTAAAAACATCACAGCAGAACTCTAAGATCCATGATAACATTGTAGCATCACCATAGAAAATAATGTAAGGTTCCCATTTGCGACGCACTCTAACCGAGCAAAGTTCCCACAGGAATACACTAAAAATGTTATTTCTGCCTGAGAAACAATAGGTAATAACAAGGGGAGGGAGAGGGGGGGCGTCCTGTTCCTCATTTCACTCTGTTTTCACCTATCATCGGTTCAGTTCAATTCAGCGGCATGATTTACTGTAATCAGAATGCAGGTATTCTGAGTGCGCAGAGCCTGTGTAGGCGCGTGTGG
>OMLB01018406.1:0-23627 GCA_900302555.1 Myripristis jacobus | reverse complement strand
TGGGGGTGTTGATGGGGGATGAGGTTAGGGAGAGGACAGAGAGGTGAGGAGGTGGGCAAGAGAATGCTGAACAGGGAGAGGGAGAGGGAGGGGTATTTACCTTTGTGGGCCATGTTTAACCTGAAAATAATGTTGTATACAGTGGTGTACATAGTGCACTTTTAGTGTTATAAGCTACAGCTAGCTTGGTTTAAAAAAAAAAAAATCACAATACACTGTGAAAGACAATTCAGTGTCCTATCTTAAGTATTACTGATATTTGCACTAACGTTTCAGTAGATGAGATATATGGTATGGTATATATCCAAGGGAAGACAACTTTTCCTCTCATGTTGATGATAGGTCAAAAATAAAGTAGTAGGATTGGCTGGTTTTAAGTACAAGAACAGGCCTCTAGGAGTTGTGTGAAAATGTGTTGCACATTCACAAATATTCAGTTTATAGGTTACGTTCTCACCATATGGAAGATAGTACAAAAGATGTAGTTATGTAGAAAATTATTTTGACCACACATATAGAGTGAGGTTAAGTGTCCATAAATGGACTGGCTGACTACACAGGACTGTATCTGGTTTAAGTTTTTGCATGCAATGTAATTTCATTGTTTGACATCTTTTTTTTTTTTTTACTTTTTTGCCTTCTTTGCAATTGCTGTCATATGAAATACAACTGGACACTCCTTACTCCTTACTTGTCTCTACATGTTAAGGAACATTCAGGAAAATGAGGGTGCTGATAAATTCAGATGTACAATTTGCTCTGCTTGAATAAAATAAAATAGGTTTTGTAACATGCAGTTTCAATAGTAGGTTTAAGGAATGTCCCACGATGCTCTTTAACACCTTGTTAGGATAGCCATGTCAAACTCTGTTTCGAAGCTGTTACTTTTTTTTTACAACTGGCTGAACGGTCCTGTTTTCTAATGATAACAGAGTTGGGCTAGTATTCTTTCCTCCTAAACCGGAGGACATGGAGCCTTATTATGGTAGCAGCAAGGGAAATCTACAAATGATCAGTTAAGGGAGGGGAGGGGATTGTAATGAAGGAAGAAAATTCCGGAGAAAAGGGAGAAAAGGAGAATGAAGATACCTCTGTGTCGGGCACTTAGGACGAGCTCTGGCTCCACCAAGCGCAGCGAAATGGAGAGAACAGAAAACGAGTGAGAAAAAGGAAGAAAGAGAGAAAGAGAGGTACAGAAGCCACATCAAAACAGCTTCAAAAGTTATTATTACAAGAGGTACCATTCACCAGTACAGAGCAGAGTGCAAGTGGAGTTAGGTGGCCACGCCAAAAGTAGCATCCACTTCAAACAAACAAAAAAGAGAGATTTTGATGTACGCTTGGTTTAGGTGCCTCACATGTGCAACTTTTCTTTTCTTTTCGTTTTCTTTTTGAGCAACTTCTTCCACTCAGCTCAGACTTAATAAACCAAGCACCTTTCAAATATCTGAAAGAGGTTGAGCCAAGTAATACTGAAACTGATTTATCATTGCCTGACTCTGCACTTTTGGACCTCTCAAATCAACTCTACAGCTGAGACTTAAATCAAGTGCACATCAAGTATCTAAATCATTGGAGTTAGCCGTTACAGCTTAGATCAGCACTGAAAATAAACAGCAAGATTTGTTAAGGAAGCCAAAGGCCTCCCCGCTTCTGACTCTTTGCAGGGAGATACCATGACCTGTATTATGGCGCCACCTACTGGTTTAAATACTGAGCAGCAGCATTGTAAATTCATCCATGCAGAGGAGATGTACACTGAAGAGAATCAAATTCAGGCCAAGCCACATAAGTGTGGCAAGTGAAGCAGCTGCAAATACATTCATGTATACTAATATGCTCGATTTTAAACAAAGATCATTCATGCAAATCAAACCGCAAAACACATGCAACAACAGCACATCCACTAGCGGTTAACACAAACCAATCATCTAATGAGCTGTGCTGTGGTCCATACCTGTCTGCCATCTGAGGAATGATGTAGTGGCCGTTCTTGTGATCTGGAAAGAGATACAGATGAGATGGGATAAATAAACAGAACAGAATAGACATGTGTTTGGAGCGCCCAGCCAAGAACTGCATAGATGCTTATAATTCGTATGTACCTGAGTGTACTGTTGTACTGACTTACACATGACTAGAAAAAAATGTCAAACAAGTCACAATCAGCCAAATATTTACAGTAAAAATAATGTTGGACTAACACTGCTTTTTAAAGCTGTCACCAGCCAATACCTACAGCATCAGGGTTCAACGTTAACTTTTTTTTCCCCCCACTGGCCCACTTGGGCAGGCAGGTCTGAAGCCTACTGGCCTCAAGGCAATTTTTGCTGGCCCAGCCTCCGAAAGCTGTAATAATCGTTATTATTATCAGCTATTACTTACTCATTTACTTTGTAATATTGCAGGTTTGCAAAGATGTTGCATGTTTGGATTCTGATAGACAGTGGGGCGGCTTATTTTAACAAGGTTTATGTATTAGATTTTATGACTTCTAGTTCCATTTAATGGATATTTGAGTATACTGATAAGAAACAAACAAGACTGTCTAATGCTGCAGTGTTTCATCAAATAAATGTTTTGAAATGAGCAATCATCTACAAAGTCGTCACTAGGCGTCACCATCACACTGAGCAGCAATACAGCAGGTCTGTAAACAGGAGTAAGCTGACACTCTAAGAACATTCACATGTGAGTGGCTACAGGTGTCATCTTGAGAGGTGTGTGTGTGTGTGTAACTCTGGAGCAGATGAGGTGTATGCCAGCGGCAGAGTGCACGGAATAAAAGCAGAGCAGTTAATGGGCAACAGTAAGAACTGTTAAATTGTGTACACCACAATAAACAGAGCAGCCATTAAGAACTTTGTCTACTACTCCCTGGATTATCTTAACCACAGTTGGAAAACACTGACCAGGAAGCAACAAAGCACTGCCTTCAGCCAAATTTCAGTGTAAAAAAGTATCATGAGCTGGTAGTTGTCTCTTCCTTGCCAGATTCCCTTGTCCTCAGGCACCAGCAGATGTAACATTCAGTCACGCTAGGCCACTACTTGATGAAAAAAGTAGCTCGCAACAGGGAAACCCACATTGTAAAAGGAAAACTGTATTTTAATCGGTATCATTGCTACTGAAACACTGCATATTTGTGCTGTTTTTTTCTGTGGCCCTTCCAGATTAAACTAAGACCATGCTTTATTATAGATTACTATTCTTCAATCAATGAGAGAGCATAAATCAAACTGTGGTGGAAGCACATTAGGTATATTCATGGTTTACAGATTAGCACACTAGCAGTAGCTGTTGCAATTCCACAAACTCTGCTGTAGGGCAGCTGGAGTACACAGAAAGACAGGAGTCATAGCTTTCAGACTATGCTGAACACTAATCTGTAAGAGGCTACTCACATTACCTTGTTTGTACCGTGCCCAAGCACGTTTGCCCCTAAAATCCGGATTATTTGACTAGTGTGATCGCTCCGTTCCATGCTTGAATACAGTACACTTCCTCTGCTCTGGCAAGGTTGGAGGGGGTGTGTTCCAGTATGAGCACATGCACGGTCACACACGCAGTGCACGAATGTGGATGTAAAACATGCAGTCTTCCTGCCTCCGCAAAATCGTTAAATGCGCACAGTGCGATTAACTGTGAATCGCGACATTGTGCAATCAATAATCAACCGATAATAATCAACCAGATCCGGCAGACCTGACCGGGTGGCCACGCACACCGTGCGGTGCCGGCTTGGTGCCATCCGGCAGGAGGCAGAGAGAGAGAGCCAGGTCTGCTATATCAGGTGGGCCGGCCGCAGCACCACACGGTGTGCGTGGTCAGGTCCACCCGGTCAGGCCTGCCGGATCTGACAGGTGCACCATGCACACAGACTGATATATAAAGCAGCCAGCTGTTAGCAGCAGCATCGGTTATGTCGGATCCTGCCTATAGTCTGCCAATACAAGAGTCCAGTGCTAATTTAAAAATCCAATGACCTGTTTTGAATAACGGCTCCCACACAATGCCATGCTCAAAGGCATGTTGGTTTGTAAGATAAGAGATGCTGGGGTTACCTGGGCGCCGCCCACACAGGTAGAAGGCTAGCCTGTCAGTCAGCTCATACTGGCACTCGACCAGCCGCTCGGCAAGCTCCACCTGGCCGGCTTGCCTAAAAAGACCCACATAAAAATAATTATAACTTCCTTTTAACTTTTTTTTTACTCTGTAGCCCTCTGAAATTTATTTTTAATGAAAATGGATTACAGATAAATTACATTGTTATTTGTATATTTATCTATGTGTGTGTACTGTTTAATACCTAGCGTAGTCCATGGGTGTGCGTCCGTTGATGTCAGGTGCTCCAGGGTCTGCACCGTACACTACTAGCAGCTCAGCCTGCAGGATCTGGCCTGCCTTGGCTGCGACATGGAGTGGAGTAGTGCCTTTCTCCTGGAGAGTTACATACACACACATACAGATGGTCAGGGCAAGAGGCAGAGAGAGAGGAATTAAACTATGTGTTCAATTGTTAGTTGGAGTGAGTCAGCTTAGATTTTTGTTCTCTGACCGGGTGGAAGAAGTTGGCCTGAGCGCCAAGGGACAAGAGCCGCAGACACGTCTCTAAACTCCCCGTCCGAACACTGGAGTGAAGTTGCTGAAAGAGAAACAAAGGGAGGGACAGAGATGAGAGAGAGATAGTGGAGGAAAGGAAAGGGAGATAGAGAGACAGGGGTGGAAAAATTAAGCATCATGGAGGAATAACAGTTGAGCCAGAGAAACAGGCCGAGAATCCCCTTGTTAGCCATGTGGAGCTCCACAGCTTTAGAGATCATTAATACACCCTGCTGTGTCATTCAGGTCGCTTCCTTCCAGGAGGTCTTATCAGTATGGAAACTGTGTGTGTTTGTGTGTGTCTGTGAGTGAGAGTGCGTGTGCGTACACCCATGCATGAGCATGCATGTTGATGCCTGAGGCCACCCACTCTCAAGTAAGCACAACGGAATAGTGTTTGTGCATGCACTTGTACAGTATGACTGTCCATATAGGCTAATTAACCTGAACTCACCATCAACTGTAAAGTACTGTGTCCTCACCTTGCTGAGGTCCTTGGTAGTGACACCATCGTCATCACGGCAGGGCAGCTTGTGCACAAAGGCCAGCATCTGGTACTTGGCTCTGATGAACTCGGACTTGGTGGGACTGGACAGGAGGAGGGGAGACGGTGAACACAAGTACAGACTCCATGAAAACAGGGGCAGTCTAGAGATACAATATCATTTGCTGCTACTGGCCACATCAACCTGTCATTCTAGCTTTGTTCTGCTCACAGAGATTTGAGTAGCTAACAGTGTGTTTTTTTGACAGCTACATCACACACGTATAACATAAAATATACCATTTGATGGGTTCTTTCATCCAAATCCCCTAAGAAAACCATGAATGTATACTTGTCCAGCTATTCTTGAACTTCTTGAGCTGTTTTCTCACTGATCAGGCAAACATGACTACCGAATTCACAATCCCACAAGGTCATCCCCATGAACAAAACAATGGAACCGTGTGTGTGTGTATCGTGTACTTTTCTTCAGAAAAATGACTTAGGCTCAAAAAAGCACACCTACTCGTTTGAAAATTCTGAAAAAGGACATGAAGAGATGGAAGGAAGAAACATGCCTGCAGGAACATCTTTCCCCAGCCAGAACTGACCCGGGTTCCTACACATTTTCCATTTCATAATATCACTTCTTCCACACCATTTCTTGACTTGACTTTAAGATTTAGCCAAGTGTTAAACATGATCTCAGCTTATTGTCGCTGGGCAATATGACAAAACTAGGCCACATTAGAACAACTTATCAAAACATGGGAACTATGAATTTTATTTTCCATGCTTTTTACAGACATTGCGGAGCAGTGTAGGAAACCTTCCTGCTGGGATGAGGATGTGTCCGTCACTGATTTCCTGCTCATTTTTCAGAAGCAGAGACAGGAGCATGTCAATTTTCAGGGGCTGTGCACAATGTGCTTCCGCATTTGCTGAAGTAATTCAAGCTATAAGAGTGTGAAATGAGCGGGAAATTATCCTGCAGGTCAAATTCCTGATCTCATGGCTGCCCAGTGGCCATTTTTCACCCCCAAAAACTCTCGGGTTGACAAAATTACACTGAATATAGTTTTACACAATGTCCCATGGTAGGAGAAGATGATTAATTAGGAGGACAATACATAGCTAAGGGAAAACTGTTTTGAGGTCAGTTGGGAACATACCCTCTCTGCTTACTAAAAAGAGTTTCCCATGCAGCTAAATCTCCCCCAGAAGAGTTGACAGGGAGCAGGTTTATGACAAAGATGTATTCTGTGTATTTTCAGCCTGTAGGTATACTTACTGGACTTTGTCCTGGGGGTTGGGTTTCCTGCGACCGCTCTGCACCTGAGCAGGATCCAGGAGACTGTGTTCCCATATGGAGTTAGCCCCATTACTGGCCAGAGTCTGCACCATCTTAAAAAAAACACGCACATACACCCACACACAAATTTCAGCTATAGCACACCACCAAGGAAAGAAAGTACCACTGTCTGTCTCAGGTATTATGTTGAGTTTAGCCCACAGAATGCACAACTATAAGTTAAAACTTAACTGTTTTTATTATGACTGACTTATTTTTTATCACTGCAACATGCACTGGAATCAGAACAGTGACGGGTGTAGAAGTAAAACTAGAGTGAACCTGACTCACCACAGGAAAACATACAACACTGTGCACTATTATTCTGTAAAGCACGTGAGGCAGAAGAAGCAAGTTCTCTGGAATATCTTTGGTCACATAGCAACAGTCAGCTAGCCAAGTTGCATTTTTGGATAAACTGAGACATACAGAGGCACAGACAAACACAAATAGGGATGTAGACAGACACCCACTTATAGAGTGAAACAGAGATACAGGTGGAGACAGATGTAAACTATTTTTTTTGAAGAAACAACAAATTTAAAAAAAAAAAAAACAACGGGAATGGGCTTGCAGCCTCTGTGCTTTTCCAGGTTTCTGTATTAGTCCTTAAAAAAGCAGTGACTCGGGGACTCGGGTATTCCCCCAGAGATAGACTTGCCCTCTGCCTGACCCTATTAAGCCCAGACCTCCCCGCAAGCACTCTACTCACTCGTTAGTCCTCCTCCCTCCACCCTTGCTTCTAAGCCTTACCTGCAGCAGTGCGGGGGGCCATCCGCTGTGCCTCAGATGCTTGACTATGGAGATATGGCGGCCCAGGCTGCGGTGGACCGAGCAGCACTCGTCACAGATCAGAACCCCTCGGTTGATGCTAGTCCAACCCGGGTCTGAGATACAAAGAAACAGAGGAGAAGTGTTAGACGCTTTTTAAGCACATTGTGTATGACAGCTAACCTACACAGCCATTAACGTTAAACTGAACACTCAACTCCAGGCGCTCTATCCTAAAACAAAGTCCTCGATATATGAGCCACCACACTGCAGGGTCCACAATGTAGGCAATGCAGAAAGTTGATCTGAGAAAAAAATTTTTGAAAATGTCCATACCCACATTATTACATCATCATATATGCTCCTTTTTTGTTCACTTTTACAGGAAGCATGAGTAGACTTTTCAGTGGGATGTGCTAGAACATCACTGTAGGACAATGTTCAATACTGTACCACAAAGCATTAAATGGTAGTAAGTACAAATAAGCACACAGACCAAGCATTAGGATAAATGTGTAATATCCAGTCTAGGGCTGAGTGATACAGAAAAAAATCAAATGTCACATAATCTTTGACTGAGTTCCTTCTAATATTGTGATATTGAAGGGATGGACTATTGGTGCTTTCATGAGCTATTTACACAAAACAGATTTTTGGTTTTAACAGTTGTAATGTGGATTAAGCAGGTAGACGTAAATAATAGAACAGCTAGAACAGTCTAATAAAACCAGGGAAAGACAAAACTTATGCCACACCACAATATTACAATATCCAAAATCCCAGACAATATGTAGTCTCTTATCACAAAACTGATACAATATTGTTATACTGCCTGGCCCTAAACCATCCACAAAGTTCCAATTAAATTTCAATCTTGTGAAAGATTTCACAACTACACAAACTGCACAGCACAACATAATTGTGGCATGCACGCTAAAAGCAATTTCCACCAGATCAGACAGACTGAGAATCCGCTGCCTTAGAGATCCTCAGGTAGAGGGGTGGAGTAGGGGATATGGATGACTATAGTTGGTGAAACTAATTTTAATCTGACTTTAAAAACTTCACATTGTAATATCCAACTGTTGTGGCAGCACAGCGCAGCTGTAATTTCAAGAATAACTGAATTAAAAAAACATTCAGCTCATGTATCAATGTAGAGAATCAGAGCTTGTTCCTGGTGTGTGGATGTACCGTGCACAGATCTTCAGCTGACTCATGTTTGTGTGACTTCTACCACACTGCCTGGTCTATGAGCACACTGTATTTCCTATTCAGGGCTATTAGGGGTTTGTGCAGCCTAAAGGGTGCATACCATAACTTCCCGAAGCACTGTGCACAGTCAAGTGTTACGCACAATTGGGCTCTTACAGAGGTGACCCCAAGCACCTAATAATGGAGCGCTCAAGCAAGATTGGTCATGCTTAGGCTGAGAGGATTATTTTAACACAGATTCATCTCAGAACTGTAAGGAATCGCTTCAAACAATATACTTTCAGGGCTGAATGAAGACCATTACAGTCATACTGGAAGCACTCAGGTCTAGTAACAGCAACAGCTATGAATCCTGTAAAAATGAGCTTGGAGAGAACAGCAACCTCCATTTGGCTTTCTCCTTGTAAATAGCTCTGGGTAAGAGCTTACTGCCTAACAATTAAGGATGTAAACCAGGTCTGAAAATCTGAATCACACTGTTTACATGATCACAACACCTAAAGTAAATATTGTATAGTAGCGTGCGATATTTTTGGCATTTGTATGATGTCAAAATATCATGTGGTATTACAAGGTAATGTCCAAAAAAAAATCTGCATTTACAAAGCCCAGACTGCCCCATAGCTCTGCCCATCACTGCAACACTTTACCCAGTTTATAAAAAGCTCACAATTCAGGTCCAAACTGATGCTGCTTTCTTCAGAAATGGTAACAATAACATGGCTGACAGCTAACAACATGCAAGACACTCTGCTGAAATTGACATTCTGAGATTTTACTAGATCAATAGCACTAACAAAAGCTAAAGGACTCAAGCTGGATGCCAGTTTGTCCTTCTTCCCCGTGAATGTCTGAGTAAACTAGTAGTACCTTTTTGACTGAGGATACATAGTGTTAGCCAGTGTTATGTATTTCACGCTAAGTTTTGAATGCAAAATTATGAACCCACAAATACTACATGTGATCCTTGTTAGTACATTTGTTATCATGCATTTAACTTTATGACGTGTAACGATATGGTTTATGCAATTCATATGTAATGGATAGTCAGCATATCTAGCACAGATGATGATTTGTAGTTTCTGGATTTGACATTGTTTTCTGCACGCATAAATAAGATAAGGTTTGAAGACAAGCTCAGGTTATCCTAGCTATTTGTAGCAGTGTGTTTAACTACAAAACCTAACATTAGTCAGATCCGTAAAGTTATTTGGCGTCTTAAATTTAGGCCATCTGGCATTTCTTTAAACATAGTATTAAACTTACTAGCAATACAACTTGTCACTTGACATAACTGTGCTGTCAGGAAAAAAAGAAAGAAATAAAGATGTCTTAAAAAACTGCTTAATGATTAGAATGGAAGTGATGAAGGTGTGGTTAAAGCACTTGAGTTGTTGTGATGAGCAGTGCTCTTGCTGATAATGAAAGAAATCTCACACAACGTAACGTTAAAGGTCAACTATCAGAATAAACTAAATGTTATACATAATGTTTGCAAAAGATAAATCTGAAATATGTGCAGGTTCAGAAATGTTCATTTACATGTAAAGGCAACATTACAAATATTTGTACAAGCCTGTAGATCCACACACACAGTCAACTCTGACCTTTAATCAGTCATAAGCAGCTTGGTATAAAACCAGCAGTGCCTTGCTGGCTTTGCCAAATGTCAGATCTACTCGTTTACTACAGCAGTCTTAAGTTTCAGTACCTACTACAGTATTTTGCTTAAGCATGTGACATGAATGGCATTTTTGGGAGAAACACCACAGTTCTCTCTCCCAGACAAGTAACTGCATTTCTTAATGGGAACAGATGTGTATGAAGGTGATGAGGAAGGGAAGGAAAGAAGGAAGCAAGGAATCAAGGGCTGTCGACTGAGACTTACAGTCTAGTCATGCAGTCTAGGTCATGTTTATGCCCCCAGGACCCTGATGTGATGAGCTGCTAACAACTAAAACAGTCTGCAACATCAACACACATGCATGCACACACGCACACACAAACACGTCTACTATCGGCATTAGTCACTCTCAGGCTGGGATAAAACTGGCTCGGCTTAGGGCATTAATGGAGCTAAAATAGTTTATCATCAGATGAACTGAACGGCTTTAAGTCTTTTTGTCCGCAGAGAGAAAATCAGCAAAGCAAAATGGTTTTGATAAGAGCTATAGCCTAGTTTAGAAAAGTAGCCCATAGGTTTTAAAAGGCTGGACTACAGCAATTTAATTCCTTAATCTGTGTAATAAATATAAAACTCCCACAGGCTAGGCTATCTGCTTTGCCCACTTAATCAATACAGGCTGGACCACTTAGCTATTTCACTTGGATAGATGATTGGCAGTAAAATATTGGCCAAATTTGGGGGATGACAAAATCAGGCTGGGTTGGTCTATCACCATTAGGCCACAGCCCAATTCATCAATAGAGCATTGATATTTGGTTAACAACTGTCCCTTGGGCCTAATAATTCACACTGAGTATACAGAATGAATAATTAGATTTCAAGTTCAACAAACTTGTTAAAGTAAATACTGAAAATGCTGCATGTTGTAACAAGATTCTGTGGTGAGTGGTTGGTTTCCATTCATTCACACTGGGAACTGCAGGCTGTGTCTGTGTCACAACCTAATTCATATTTCACACAGGAGGAGCCTCACAGCTAAGTATCCATTTTAGCATCCAATACCCACACTTAGCTCAACTTACCTCTGAGCCACTTATGGGTTGATTTCAATTCATACACAGGCTTTTTTGTATCTGTGTTTTTTAGACAGAAACACTGAGAATAGATGGAGATGTTTGCTCTGGATGTAGGGGACATGAGTCTGGATCAAAAACGGCCAACGGCATCAACAGCCAGAGAGGCATTAGACAGTTTGATTTTCTATACAGCACAGAATGAGCACTGGGTGCCATTGATAAAATGCAGAACAAGGAATTAGTGGCATCACAAAAATGCATTAAATGCTTGCATTAAAGCCTTAATTACTAGCACAACTGCGTCTGTGCTCAACAGCAACATGAGTTGATAATATTTGAACTTAAGGAGTTTGGTGACAGCATTCACTGTCACCATAAACTATGCACACTGCTGTGGCGTGACTTTAAAGCCTCCTAAGGCTTGGCTGGGATAGGGCCGATCAGTCGTCCTTTGTCGCCATGCCATTGAGTCCCCTAGTATGACAGAAAGCTCTGTAGCAGGGAGGTGGGCTGTCACCACTGGCTAGGTCAGCATCTTGCGGAGCACACTGTGTGTTTATGTGTGCATGCGTATGTGTGTGCGTCATCCTGGGGAGGGGCTGCATGCAGAAGCCTGACTGAAGAATATTACAAGAGGTATACAGCCAAAACCAGGTAAGTCAGTACAATCACGCTAACCAGTTTCTGCTAAACGTACCTCTTTTTATTGAAATGAGCAGCCAAAAGAAATGAGCTTATTTACTCCATGTTACTTTTATTCTGCTGTTGCTTTACAACAAATATACATCATGACCTAACAGTCTTTGCCACCCTTTTGGCCTACAGCATTCATTAGTGAGGGATAAGGCACATCAATCAATGATTCTATGGCATTTCATTAACAAGGGCGATGTTTTGAAGTTTGTGAGCACTGGTCAGAAAATGATGAGAGAAAGGGAATGGGACGGCAGGGCATAAAGACACTAAGGTAGGCAGGTAAGTATACAGTCATGGCAGGGGATAGGTTCACATCATAAATCAAAAAGACAGAGAAGGCAGCAAGGGATGAGCACAGAGCAGTGGGACACTAAAGCTTGTAGACAGTGAAACACACTCTAGCAGTAGCACACTTGCTTGCATGCGCATGCACGCGCGCACACATAAACACATACACACACATTCCTGATTGGGGGGGTGCAGCTGTGGGGTGGAGAGCAGCTGTTGTAGTGCACACACACACACACACACACACACACACACACACACACACACACACACACAAGCACGAATGCAAGCACACACCACAAACACAGAAGCATCCATAAGCAAGTACTCCCACCTAAACATGGGGGCATGTGGGGCTACATATGCAAGGCCAAAGCAATGGAGAGGATGCTGAGGTTGTTTTGTTTTGGCATCACCTCTCTCTCACACACACATAAACAGGCAATGATGGGTAGTAACAAGAGAATAAAAATTACGTACAAATAAGAGATGATAAAGGCAATGGTCATACCTAATATTTTCAGTATTGTTTTATCAGTCATATCTTACAGGTGAAGCTTAAATGTACATAAAGTTTGTTTCATTCGGTTTAATACTCTAGTATGTCTTATTAATTTCTGCTGAAATCGCCTGAGTTAGCGTTATCTTATCATATGTTAACTGTGAACGGGAATGAATCACTGACCAGTGAGCCGAACCAATGATCTTTAAATCTTCATTCTGATCAGCTCTCTCAACTTTTGAGCTGTGTATGCTGAAGCTCACAAAACTAACGTTAGATCACGCTATTATAACTAACTAATAATAATCACGCTAGCGTATGCGTTAGCGCAATCAGTTAACTTACGTTTGCCAACCCAACTAGCCAAAGTTAGCAAGGCTAGCTGTGAGCTAGTACCGTTAGCCAGGTAGACACAAGTCCAATAGCTGTAGGCAAGAGCTAGCGTTAGCACAAGGGCCAAAAACAATAAAACAGGACTGTCTGAAGTTAGTACACAAAAGTAACGCTTCTAAATACTGAATGCTAGGCAGCAAGACAATGTGTCAAAACCGCTACCTCGTTAGCTTGGATATGCTAACGTGTTAAGAAGTCTGCCCCGGTCATGAAAATCAAAACAAACGTCTCTCCAAGTATGAAGGCGACACAAATCTGACACTCAAATCTGAATCTAGTTAGCTACCACTGCAGCAAAGAAACTGGCCGCCCTCACATAGCTTTATAGATCCTGCTCAAATAAATGTATGTATCGACCTGCTCAATGGGTAAAGTCACGCTAAGCAGCTATGAGCTAACCATATTTCCCCTTGTGATAACACGCCTATTTTTCACTGTTTATTTTGGGCCTAAGCGACGCCTTTAAGCCCTAGCCGTTTTCCTGCTCTGCGGACCCGCTGACAGTGACAGCAGCCTCGGCCCCGCCGTCCCATCATGTCGCCCTCACGACATATTGTTCCAGGGTTGTGGGCTTTTAAAATAAAATTTCCTCTCTCCTACCTGGCGCACTGCAGTCGGCGCAGACCTCTGTCCTTTGGAGCTTTCTTGACATGTCGAAAGTGGCGGAATTCAGGAGGCGAATGTCGGTAATGATGTGGATGTTCGCCCTTTTCCCCCGAACTAAAGACCGACGTCTGCCGTCAACCGATGCGGCCCCTGAATCCCCGGAAGCCGGGCGGTGTGATCGGCTTTCCCGGCCAACTGACAGATAGTTTCTCGTTTGTTCCGAGTCGCTTCGTCCTCGTTCAGCACTAAAGTCTTGGTCCAGAGCCAAGTTTTATGTATACAGTAAACCTAACTCTTTGTGTAAGGCTCATGGCGAAAGGCTTTATAGGGAATATTTGTTCCCTGCATTGCCAACAACTCACCGAAAGACGGCAGCTCTCTACCTGTCGGTTTCCGCACACACACACACCCAATATCCCTGTATTACCTATGGGAGGGGGGCAGTGCAGAAATAATGTTGTCATGGACTCCCATCAGCCTACAGGTATGTGGGTCTGTCTTCACTTTTAAAGGTGGCATGTCACAGAAATTGCACATATTTCTCTCCTAAATGGTTAGGAGTACTTATGTTTCAAAATCTACAGAAATTGGTCAAAATAGATATTTCACAGTTTACCGCCAGGTTTCAAAACAGCCAAATATACATTACTTCCATCGAAATAGCTGTTGCGAACTAGAGTTAATTTTTTCCCTAGGGCGCAGCTGACTCTATAGTCTACTGATAGGAAATCTGACATGGCCACTCAAAATATGAGCGGTATCTACATGTACAAACACATTTTTGGCCGAATGTGTGTATTTAATTACTGGCTGGCTCTAATAATGGTCTGAAGTAGCCTACATGTATGGCAAAAAGGTGTTATATCTTCCACTTAATGCCTCATATTACTTTTTGTCATGTGCGGTTAAAATGGAGCCGTTGTTACCTCAATCAATCAATCAATCATTCAATCAATCAATGTCAAAGGTGCCTTCAATTTGCTCTGACATTTTGGTTTGATTGATTTGTGGACATTTGTTGTATGTTTAAAAACATTTAAAAAGGATTTAATGCACATACAGCTTTTTTATTCCACGCCTGTTATGGAGTTGAAAGCTTGGGCAGTTATAATCAAATAACAGTGTCCTGCTTTATTTTATTATTATTAGGCTACTATTTTATGAGTATTATTATTATTATTATTATTATTATTATTATTATTATTATTATTGTAGTAGTAGTAGTAGTACTAGTTCTAGTAGCATGCTGAAATCCAATCTGTTTAATCACAGTAGACCTAATTAACACAGTGCTATAACCTGTTTAAGGCGATACATTTGAACTTTTATTGACTTATATGGTGTCTGTAGCACTCAGTAATGATTTTTATAGTGACCTTATACTTCATGGCATTTTTTGTATTTCCTGTGGCATCATTCACTATAACGCCTCTGGGAGGGGGGGTTGGTGTAACTGACAGTTGTGCCGTGTCCTTCTGAAATCAATTATTGGGTTACTATGGTGTTTTTTGGTGAGGGATATTTTTTTTTATCACAATATCCCTGATAGCCGATTGGCTGAGTGTGCGCACATTTCATTGCGGCTTGTCATCGCATCTCTCTCAGTCACCGCCGGATGGGAGGAGAGGAGGAGGATAGATGTGTTAGAGTAGGCAAGGCAGGAAGAGAGAGAGAGAGGGAGGTAAGAGGTGGAGGTAGCGGTGGTTAGAGAATAACGGTGCGGTCTTCTGTGACAATCAAACAAGGGCTTTCTTTCGTTAACGATTTTCAAGGGGCTTTTGCCGTTTATTCTAAGCAGAGCGCGCAGGGAACCATTCACTATCTCTGACGCGCACGGCTACCCTATACGCCTCTGGGCATCACGAGCGATAAAGGATGATAGGCTTGATTATATAGCGAGAAATTCATGACAAAGTAGGCTTACAATCTACAGCGAAGCGGCAGGGAGGAGGCAAACTATGATCCGAAGATGATTTCTGCCAAGAAAACTCCGGAGAAGAGTCGTTATCCTATCCACTATTTGGTGTGGCACAACAAACACCGACAGCTGGAGAAAGAGCTGGCAGCGAACGAGCAGGTGAGAGAGAGAAAGAGAGAGAGAGAGAGAGAGAGAGAGAGAGAGAGAGAAACACCTTTTTCTTACGGACACATAGGCCTTTTTATTGGAGGCGTATATAAGGGCGTGTGGGTTCTTGCACCAGCCCTCATGATGATTTAATAGTGGGTGGTATAAAGGGTGCCATGCATGGAGCACCTCGTTCAAGACCCTGGTCTGTAATTGGGAATAGCCCAGTTAATTGTTTCATGTGCAGGGTGAAGGGGGGTTGGGGGGGCACTTGTAGACCATATTCTGAATCTCCATTTTACACCCCTTTCTTGTATTTTTTTTTTTTGATTTATTTACAGCATATTATGACATGCCTACGATTTGTGTTATCCACTGCAGTGAGGTAAAAAAAAAAAAATAAAAAAAAAAATCATATTCCAAAATGATGTCATTCATCAGGCACGGAGTAAAAGCATTGTGGGAAGTTGCAATGCCAGTTTATTGTTGGAAAAACACAACATCATATGCCTATCAACTGTTATTGTAAAGCATGATGATGTTGCAGTGTGTGTGTGTGTGTGTGTGTGCGTGTGTGTGTGTGAGAGACAGAGAGAGAGAGTGAGTGTGTGCCAGAGTCAGCGGTGCCCTGTGCATGCCTTCAGCAGCATCATTGTGTGTTCTTTTAAAAAAAAAACCAAAAAAAAAACCAACAACTGTAGGTTCTCCACCTTCCCACCAGCACCTAAACCATTTGTGAGTGGGTGAGACAATGCGGATACTGTAGCATGTGGGCGAACAGTTGCCAACCACCACAGTAACTACAGTAATGGAATGATTAAGGTATTGTAGCAGGCTCATACAGAAGATATTTGTCATAATCACTAAGCACGGAAAAATATTTCCACCCACTGGTAAAATTAGAGTACGTCAGCTGTGCGGTGAGAGTGAAAGGCCAGATGATGGACAGAAGAATTAGTGTGGTGTAATTTGTGTGGTGTGCCTATGGAGCATGTACCTGTGTAGAGTCAGTCTTTTTTTTGTGGGGGGGGGAAATGTACTGAAGCACATTGCTGTTACATAAGAAATGCTCTGCAGGTTGGCAACATATAAAGCAAATCTTTGAGTGCGTGCATCTGTCTGAAGAAATTACATTTGCACACACATGCATAGAAGCCCCTCTCCTACATGTCATATTTTAGTTTAGAATAAGAATAGATTAACATAAAATTAAAATATGACATATATTTTAGTTTTATGTTAATCTTTTCTTGCGGTTAAAGTAACACAACCCATGGCACTTTTTTTTCCAGCAAAATGGTCAGCAAGTGCCGCAAAATAGCCCTTTTATTCCATCTACTGATAGTTGGTTTACCACAACCCCAACAATTATGGGTTTGCAGTAGTGGCATTCAGTGTTTAACTGTGTTATGATCTTAACAGTTGGAAAACAAATGAGCACACCTCTTAGTGGCTAAAGAAGGTGCTGGAAGGGGCGGTCAAAGCAGACCTTTGGCATTCAAATCAATGTCACAGGTAACATATTTCACAGAAAGGGGAAGCAGGAATTGAACCCTATGTATGCTTGAGGCCAAGGAGACAGCAAAACCTTTTCAAACTGCTATAGCTCTGCAGCGGGTGAATACTCATTTTTCATACCCTGCTGACTCTACACTCTAAATAAAAATGAGCAGTTGAGCACCACAGTGGGTTCCTTTGTTTGGCACAGTACAAAAGCCTTTATAGAACCACTGTGGGACCCTTTCTTAACCAAGGATCTGTTTTTTCAGAGGTGCATATTTTTTCCCCCGGGGCTCTTATGTACAGGGAAATCTAAAACACCCAGACATTTAGTGTATGCTGACCCACCACTGATGGACTTTGTATATGAAACCTTCACTAAATTACACAGGATTATTGCATAGATTAAAAAGTGGAAAACTGGTAAAACAAACAAAAAAAAATCAGATTTATGTCACAAACTTGCTTACATCTCGAGAGCTGCCATGTTCATTCCCGTTGAAATCCCACGACACAGCATTGAAAACAGTTTGAAACCCACATATTTTATTATCTTGGTTTTGTCATTGTTCCCAATAAAAAGCACCAAATTACTGCTAGTAATTACTTCACACCATTACACAAAGACATAACATGCCACAATGACATTGTGATGTCAGTATTACCACAAATTTCAGTGAAATCCAAAACCTTTAAAAAAAAGGACTATATAATTCTAGATTTATAAGGTAACTGGGCAGGTTTTCATATGACTATTACTATTACTAATCAATTTCTATTTAGAAATACTAAAAAGGTTCATGAAGTGAATTTATACAACACCACTGTAGCAATTCTGAAACTGTCATGTGTCAATGTATGTTCTATGTATGTTGCATTATGTAAATGAACATTTGTAAATGAACACTTGTAAATATTAATGTGTATCATACACGTAAGTACATTTTCATATCCAGTTCTTGTTAGTGGACCTTGGGCAAAGGTCTGGGTGTATTTTCTGATGTACACAAGCTTAAAAAATTAGGCCTCACATCCCCAAAGTCATTCATTTTGCAGGGACCTCTTGTATTTGTTAATATTTTATGGTGCAATTTTTATGGTTCTCCAGCTGCGGATTTGAACCCAGGACCTTTTAATCATACGTTTGATGCATTTGCAAACTGAGCCACACAGAATGCCTTGTTCCAGTAAATTTTCCAATGTGAGAGTAAAAAATCGAACGTCTTTTCACAACCTTGCAACGCTGAGAACTCTCTTGTGCCAAAAGTGTTCCTCCACCAAGAATGGTGTGATACTGAACATGGGTGAATCAACGTGATGCACACATCCATGTCTTTCACTGGTGCTGGACAAGGATTAAACTGCAGATTTCTGAGTGTATCCACAGAGCATTCCTGTTGTAAGCCTCCTCCTGACACTCATGCTGCACCACATCACCCATACCTAAAAAGCAGCTAAGAACTTGTACTTTTTAGTGTGTAATTTTACAATGCCATGATCATATCCATTCTGTAGCCAGGAAATCATGATTTTGACTGGACTACACCTTTAAAGCTCTTTAAAGCTGTCAAACTGAGAACACAGAAACAGAGCAAAAGAGGGAGAGGAAGAGAAAGTAAATAAGATCGTTTGCATGTTGCATGCATGCTGTAATGCTAGGATCTGACCCAGACCCTGAACCCAGTCTCTGTTATCAGGTTGCTGTGTTTGCTGGCAGAGGAGAGGCAGGTAGTAAACTACACTGGAGGAACTACAGCTGCACTTCTGTCCTCTCTTGTTCCTGTCTTGCAGCTGATAGACTTCTGCTCAGTCTCACCTAGAACAATGCCTTTCAAACTATATCTCTAACTCACTCTCATTTTACTTTCATGTGGGTGGGTAGCTGTGTGTGAGCACACATGTGTGCACATCATGGTTTTGCATGTGCTGTATACCCCTTGTATTTTTGCATAGTCAACATTTACAGTCCTCCTTGAATTTAAACCAGCTGTTCAACGAATCATTTCGACAGCATCAGATGCCTTAATTCATTTGACATATTTTATCAAGTAAACTGAGCTCTCAGTTTATTATAAGGAATACATAAGGAACAAAACACAAGACGGAGCATGATACTGTGTACTATTGGCACTGATGTGTTGCGGCCACAGGCACAACTGTAGACCAGCACACCAGAGCTGATATCACCATCAGCATTGCACCTATATCACAGGTTAATTATTCATTCATTATGATTTATTATGATTCCACAAAGAAAAATAGTTCTGTCCACATGGCCGTTACTGCATCAGTCCCTACAGTTTGATAAATTAACTGCCACTTTTTATCAACTTCAAAGGTAAACAAGGCTCAGTGATATATATCTCTCTATATATATGTATATATATATTAACTGACTTACATTCATTTTCTACAGCTTTTCCCTATGTTAGCCTTAACCAACTTATTCTTAACCGCAACCTTAACCCTAACGTTAACCTTACCCTAACAAAAATGACCACTCAAAATTTGAGAAATTACTTTGCCATCTTTGGAAAAAAATTGGGCGTACAGTAATGCAGTCAGAATACCTGGACATTATTGGCACTCGAGAGAATGCCTCTCAGCCAATTAAAATGCCAGATTGGAACTATGTTATTCTGCTTAACATGGACAATATATACATATCACATCATCAAACACATATCTCATATCTGACCTTCAGTCAGTCATGCATGCATGCAATACACATGCACAGTCAGTCCAACACAGATTTTGACACTGCTAAGATATTTTGAACAGCTGCAGGCCAGTGATGACATTCATTAGAATGCTGTGGGGATAAGGAACACAGGTAAATTTAATTTCAAGGTCCCATGTTTTACTCTCGTAGCAATTTAAGACAGCTCCAGCTTTGGCCATGTGTGTTCCAGTCTGTCAGTGTCTCTGTTGTAAAGAGCAGGCTGTTTTCTGTGGTTCATTTTATGCTAAAGGAAGTGCTGCTTTGAGTGGCCATTCAACTGGAGGGTTGGGCTTTTGATTCTGACAAGAAACACTAAAACATGACTGTCAGTGACTATGTTTACATCCATAAAATATCCTGTTTTTTGTCCTTATTCTGAAAAGAACAATATTGCTGCTAAGCTGTTTACATGGCTAATGAAGATGAATTTTCCACTAATGGTCCCATTTACATGCAGCTGTGCATACTTAGACTTGTCGACCGTACACACATTCCTCCCTCTTCCATTTGTTCATATCCAAAAACCTGTTGATATCCAATTCTTTAATAATGTTTAAAAGAAGCCGTGTTTCCTTCCAACCAGAAATTATGGCTTTTCTTCAGGGATGCACTTACAGCACAACAGAGCTGACTATAAACAGGCAAGAGGCTGTGTGTTGCAAACTGTGGTAAAAACCCCAATTGAGTCTCATAGTCTGAATGTGCTAGAAAGCTACTAAAACCGCAGTCAGAATATCCCACATGTCTTGATCGGAAAACATTTGGAAAAAGGCCTAATGACGAATATCTAAATGGAATATGCTGTTTGCATGATGCATATCAAATTCAGAATATGGCAATATTCAGAATAATAGTGAAAAATCGGTGTGCATGTAAACATGTAGAGTGAGTGGGAGTGTCTGTTCACCTTGCAGGCTCAGAATCAAAACAGCCTGTCGGATCACATGCTTTTTAAATAATGAAAGTATCACAAGGAGTTTCTGTGAGATAAGCCATGTCGTGTTACCTGCCATATTCCTTTTCAACAGCACTCTGCTTTCCTAAGTAGTTTTGACAGCCAATAAGCTGCACATGGCCAAAACCATCACTGAACCCTGTTCACGGTCCAGATATGACTGAAAACAATACTTGGTGAAAATAAATGGCATTTAAAAGGTTTTACATTATGGAGTCCTAGTCAAACTGCAGTGGACGTGGTGCAGGTTTTGAGGTAGCAGGGGAGAACTGTAAACCAACCTGCAGGAGAGGCTGGGAGGAGAGCAAACAGGCAGCAGGAGGAGGCGGATCCAGGATGAATAAATCAGGTCCATGTAGACCTTTAGTGTCTAGTCCTGTTTGTCATTACTATTTAAAGCTTTTTCCAGTTGATGGGATGGCTGACAGAGAGATCCTGCCCTCACTTGGCACACACACACTCACACACACACTTGGAGTACTGAAGTGAGTTCATGATCCACTTTCAGAGACAGTGAAGACAGAGAGGGAGTGAGAACGAGATTCCTATTGCCTCGACAGAAAAGATGGGGGGCAAGATGAGCAAGACATATTCTAGGTTTAAACATCATAAAATAAATGCAAAAAAATTGCAAGAAATTGTGATAGCTCCCATTGTAAACCATGACATTTTGGAAATTACATAAATACCATGCTGTCAACCCTAATGACAAAGGCACTATTGTGCAGATATTGCACGACACTGTTTTTTTCTCTGCTGAATTGTCCAGTCCCGACTCAGCTGTGGAAAAAAACAGTATAATATCATTGACCTCCATGTTATGTAACAGTAAAATGAAGGTAATCTGCAGCTGTCTCCATATCAGAATTCTTTAAAGCCTGCTGCCCAGCCTTCGGCAAGATGATGAGACTCTTTTCATTTCACTATGTGCATGCATCAAATATCCGGCACTGTTTATGATGGCACTATTATTTCCTTCCAGCCCAATAATGCGATGAATAGCTATGGCTGACGCCTAGCTGTGAGGAGGGCCTTGTTCGTGGCCTATGTACTTTCAGTGTGGGAGTGACAAAACTATGTGTAGACTCCTGTGTGGAGCCATTGTTCCACCAGCAGGCTACAATGGCGCACACTCGTGGTCGATAGCTCCATGATGGTTTGAGCGAGGAGAGCAGAAATGCTACCACAGCAAGCTGGGGAGGAATAATTAGTATATTGGCTATCAATGTTACGACGCAGAGGAAGCTGGGCAGAGGAACAAATGAGGAGAATAAAAGCTAGAGACACATAAAGCTGGCGTAAAAGAGAGAGAGAGAGAGAGAGACAGGAGGTGTAGTAAAGTGAGAGGAATAACAAGGGATGGGAGATAAAGGAAAGAGATGAGAGATGTAGTCAGAGATCAATTTGTAGCTCTGCTCTGTGGCGCCATAAAACAAGGTGGATGTTAAGGAGGGAGCTGACTGGCAGGTAGGAGGGAAGGAAAGCTTTAGAGAGAGACAGTGAAACAGCAAAAGCAAAGGCGGCGACGCTGACACGGGTGATTCAGGGAGAGGAGGAACCCGCAAGGTGATGGAGTGAGTGAGAGACGGGAAGATGGAAAGAGGAGGACACGGCAGCAGAATTTGAGCATGAACAGGATCCATCGGGGCCGTTGCCGCAGCCCCGCGCTTAAATAAAAGCAGAGGGTGTGATGGACGGAGGACAGCACTTTGTCAAGAGTGATGGTGTCCCTTGCAGCAAAGGCTGGGAGTAAACATCTGTACCGCTCTGTTGCTCCCTTTGACCCCATCTCTGACTTTATCCCCGTCTCTCTCTCTCTCTCCCTCTCTCTCTCTCTCTCCGTCTACCTCCCTCTCTGGAATGATTATGATGCCCTCGGCAAGGTGCTAATGTTGGCTCAGCAGTATAAAATCTTATGCTGCCATGCTGCCTCGAGGGAACGGATCTATAAATTAAAGCTCAAGGGTTCATCTCCTTCACTCTGGGCGTGCTTCTCTCCTCCAAGCAACTGCTGCCTGCAAACTGAATCTGAACACTACCTGCCCACTGCGACGTTCACCTGGCTTCTCTTCTCTTCTCCGACTCCCCCCCTTCTCCCTGTCCCTTCCAATCACATCCTTCTCCTCCTCTGGGGTCCACCATTTATTCATTCATTCATTCATTCATTCCTATCCCACACACTCCACACACACACGCACACACTCCCTCCTCATGCTCTGTAATAAAATCCAAGTCCTAATTGCAGCACATCTAAACCACAATGGGACACCATGAGGGCTGTGTTGGGGTCAGATTTAGTTAAGTTGTTGAAAGCTTTTAACGGAGAGAGAGTGAGATAGATAGAAAGAGAGAGAGAGATAGGTAGAGAGAAAGAGAGAGAGAGAGATACAGACAGATGGAGCAACAAACTACACAGAGAAGGAAAGATAGAGCAGATTAAACAGTTTCACAAATGATGATGATGCTAACAATACCAGGAATACTACGACTGCTCGAAGTAACAATAACAATAGCTCATTCACTCATTCATTTTCCATACCCGCTTCATAGTCAGGGTCATATTCAGAGCTAGAGCCTATCCCAGCATGCACTAGGTTGAAGGCAGGGAAACACCATAGTCCACCATAGGGATAACACAAAGACAAAACCCATATACACATTAGCCAGTGAGCCAGTAACAATCACGATGATTATGATATTGATTTAAAAAGTGTGCAGAGTAAAAAAAAAATAGTATACACAAGCAAGTGTGTTTCAAAGTGTGTTTTATACAG